>CDFF01070804.1:0-10528 GCA_000826265.1 Acanthamoeba culbertsoni
GAGCTCGGTGAAGTCTGCAAAGTCGACAATGCTGAGCAGGCCATCGATTCCACGAATGCCGACAAAGGAAAGTGCCATCTGGGCAACGCCAAAGTAGATTCGTCGACGAGCCTGACTCTTCAACGCCTCTTTGAGGTCGTTCAGCTGGTTGGCAACGCGAGATATGTTCCGCTCGTTGACTTCGATGCGCCTTTCAGCAGCGGCGATACGCTTTTCGACTGCTTCCATTCGGCTCTCCAAGTCGACCAAACGCTGCCTGAGCTCCTGGAAGCGCTGATCGGCGAACGTCTCCGCGTTGTCGGCAATCTTGGCCAAAGTGGCTCTGGTCAGACGGTCGATGATGCCCTTGCGCTGTGCCGATGCCAGCACCACCTCGGTGTAGTAGGCGTAGAGCTTCGGTCCGGTGATGAAGTTCTCGGCGACGTATTGCAAGACCACTCGAATGAGCTCGTCCACTTCGTTCCGCTTGGCTGGCTCGGTCTTGCGAACAATGTTGGCCACCGTGTAGGCCATGTTGAAGTCAAGTGGATTGCTGACGCTCTCGAGAAGCTGCTCGGCAAGGTCGAAGGACACTCCCACAGCGCCAGTGAGCGCATCGGTGAAGCGGTCCACAACAGGAAGCTTCGCCCTCTTTATCTCCTCAACGAGCTTAGGCACGCCAGCCTCTTTCGCGTCGTTCTCGGCCGAGATGAGTTTGCCCAGACTCCAGTAGCATCTTGCGCGCTGCATTCGGTACTTTTTGAGAATGAGGGGTGGACGGTTGTCGGAGCGTGGCTGGGCTTCCTCCTGAGCGTATTGGATGGCGAGAGTCAAGCACCTAACGGCCTCCTTGTTGTTCCCCGCCTTCTTGAATTTCTCGGCGTTGAGGGCGCTTTCTTCGGCCTTGCCCAATGGGCGGGGTGGTGCATTCACAGGAGGGATTTGACTGTTTCGCGTCAATAGTGCCTTGATTCGCGCTTCGTTAACTTTCCCTATCTTGTTGTCCCAGAGGCTGAGGGTGGTAAGGGTGGTGTTGGTGGCAAGGGCTTCTGCCAGGCGAGCCGCCCCCCCATCCCCTATATTGTTATTATAGAGGCGGAGGCTGGTAAGGGTGGTATTGGTGGCGAGGGCCTGTGCCAGGCGAGCCGCGCCCCCGGCCCCTATATTGTTGTTGCTGAGGCTGAGGGTGGTAAGGGTGGTGTTGGTGGCGAGGGCCTCTGCCAGGCGAGCCGCCCCCCCGTCCCCTATATTGTTTTTATAGAGGTAGAGGGTAGTAAGGGTGGTGTTGGTGGCGAGGGCCTCTGCCAGGCGAGCCGCGCCCCCGTCTCCTATATCGTTCCACTGGAGGTCGAGGCTGGTAAGGGTGGTGTTGGTGGCGAGGGCCTCTGCCAGGCGAGCCGCCCCCCCGGCCCCTATATTGTTGTTGCTGAGGCTGAGGCTGGTAAGGGTGGCGAGGGCCTGTGCCAGGCGAGCCGCCCCCCCGTCTCCTATATTGTTGTTGGAGAGCTCGAGGGTAGTAAGGGTGGTGTTGGTGGCGAGGGCCTCTGCCAGGCGAGCCGCCCCCTCAGCCCCTATCTTGTTGGTGTTGAGGTTGAGGGTGGTAAGGGTGGTGTTGGTGGCGAGGGCCTGTGCCAGGCGAGCCGCCCCCCCATCCCCTATATTGTTGTCGCTGAGGCTGAGGGTGGTAAGGGTGGCGAGGGCCTGTGCCAGGCGAGCCGCCCCCCCGTCCCCTATATTGTTATTATAGAGGTCGAGGGTAGTAAGGGTGGTGTTGGTGGCGAGGGCCTCTGCCAGGCGAGCCGCGCCCTCCGCCCCTGTACTGTTGCCGCCCAGGCGGAGGCTGGTAAGGGTGGTGTTGGTGGCGAGGGCCTGTGCCAGGCGAGCCGCGCCCCCGTCCCCTATATTGTTTTTATAGAGGCTGAGGCTGGTAAGGGTGGTGTTGGTGGCGAGGGCCTGTGCCAGGCGAGCCGCCCCCCCGGCCCCTATCCCGTTGTCCCAGAGGCTGAGGCTGGTAAGGGTGGTATTGGTGGCAAGGGCTTCTGCCAGGCGAGCCGCGCCCTCCGCCCCTGTACTGTCGCCGCCCAGGTCGAGGCTGGTAAGGGTGGTGTTGGTGGCGAGGGCCTGTGCCAGGCGAGCCGCGCCCCCGTCCCCTATATTGTTTTTATAGAGGTTGAGGGTAGTAAGGGTGGGGTCATTGCTGGAAAGGCGGGTGAGAGCGCGGGACAAGGCCTCCATGGCGACGAACTGGTTCCTTTTTAATTGTTGTTTTTTGGTAGGAAAAAAGCGAGACTGGTTTCAATTGCGTGTTTATTTATTACCAATCTCCGCGAATTAAGGGCCTCGAAGAGGAAAGAGTTGTCTCCCGCTTTATCAACGTTGGATTTCTCTCTGATTCGTTTTGGGCGGTGCACCGTGTGACTCCATGTGAACTCATATACTCCCCTGTTATGGCATATGAAAATCCATTCATCTCACAACTAATTTACCCCCAATCAATAATGACAACGGCAGACTTAAGTTTAACGCACATAGACGGGGACCTTGCGTGTGTGAGGCGTCACCCCACAAGCGTTCTCAACATCACGCTTAACAATGGCGAGTATTCGTACAACCAAGTCGTCGACGGCGACGAAACCGACCGTCGTGCCGACCTTTTAGTGCGCAAACCCCCTCCATACAAAGATGTGCATGAATCTATTGCTCGCTTTTTCGTTGAAGGCGGGGACAAGTTTATCGCACGCATCGTATTGTGCCGCCAAGAGAAATTTCGCCGTGACCCCGACTACCACCCGTCGGTAATTACCGACGAGGGCAACGGGTCGGTTTTCGAGGTGCGTCTCTACGTTCGCGATGCGCCGTCGTTGCCCTGGCAAGGGCTCTGCAAGCTGCGTTTTGACGGGCGGCTGTTGGGACGCGATTTGGCCAAAAGAAACGGATACGACGTGTACGGCATGGTCTTGGGCAGTCGGGCCGTCAACGTCAAGATACCGCTGCTCGATTACATGAGCACCCATTTCATCGACTGGCGCAAAAAGTGCTTCGAATTCTATGCGGGATCGAATCGGGACCCGACAGAAACGATCGACACGTTTAGCGACGATCAACTGGTGTTCATCAACAATGCAGTCAGTCTGACCGTGTGCCGCGGAGCCACCATGACCTACGGCGAAGCTTTGGACATGGCGCACGCTCTGCTCCCGTACGCGGGCGAATCGTTTGCCAATTTTGGCGATTTATTGAAAGAGGCCGCCAGGGCCAAAAAGATTGTCACCGTTCACACAAAAGTGTATTTCTCGCATTAAATCTTCAATCGCTTGTCACTCGCTGCGAACGTTCGTCGTCGTCGTAGTCAGGAAGCGAATATTGAATTATTTGTTGGAGGTCAGGTGAACAAAGAATATCGTATGGGGTATTCCCAAAGTTGTTGTAGAGTTTACTTAGATCAGTGTCATTTTCTGCAGCCAAGCGTCGGGCATAGGCTTGCTTCGATTCATCACCGGACGCCATCGCGTAGTGGTACGCTGTATTGCCCGCGCTATCCGTTTTCAACATATCGCCACCATTTTCGGCCAGTAACTTCATCACTTGAAGACTCGATCTCGCACATGCACACTGAAACGTTGTGTAAAAGTGTTTTGCTTGCATGATTTTCTCAAGCGCGCTTTGAAATAATAAATGAAAGCAACAGTGCGTTTATTTAACATTTTGCCATGGCTGCTATTTTCTTTCTTGGCCCATACATCTGCGCTGGAGGTTACGTCACGGGAGCTTTGCTTGGTACAGCGACGTCTGTACTTGGCCTACCATCGTTGATTGTCGCGACTGGTGGAAGTCTGGCCCTGTCTTTTTGTGGCGATCGTTTCGTTCGCACCTCCTCGTCGGATCCGGTCATTGTTGGGTATACGCGCCTCGCTATCATCGGATTCACGATCGGACATGTAATCGGATTGGGAAGTGGCTTTGCGATCGTCCGATTGCTAATGTGATTAATAAAAATTGCTCGATTCGTTCAACTCTAATAGATAAAGCTGCAAGATTTTTCGTTTCCCTATATCGGAATGGACCCCACCGCACTATCCCTGATTGCTGCCAACACTTCTCTTCTCGCGGCTCACACGACCGCCCTCAACGAGCGTGATGATCGCGTTGCAGGTGTGGAGAGCAGTCTTTCTTCACTCACCGCTCGTGTGAGCACCAACGAAAACAACATTTCCGCCCTCCAGAGTGACCTGGCCGGTCAAGTTTCGGCTATCGCGGACCTGCAAAATCGAATGACAAGCGTCGAGAGCGCGCCACAGGAGGACTTGTATGATGGCGCCGAGAGGCGTGTCTTCCGAGTGGTCATTCCCCGCCAGAAATTCCACAACATTGGCACATACAACCTGATCACGGTGCCACTGCCTGCCACTCCGGGACAAAAGCGAGTATTCCTCGTGCAATCCTACGTGGTGGCCCTATACGAAGCCGACAGCGTGCTGTATTTCAGCGGGCGTTGTGGCTTGATCGCCAAGGCCGACGGCACCTACATCGTCACCAACCCTTCCACCGTCTACTCGGGCAATAGCGGGGAGGGCACTTTTGCCTTTGGCAATACTTATGATGCCAGCGGCAACTACGTGCTTGGTGTAATCAAACACCAGGGCGTTCAGTCATGCACCATCAGTGGATATGTGGAGTTTGTAGAGATCAGCAACATCACCACCGAATTCGTCGAGACCTTGTAAGGATGGATTTATTCTTTCTCACATGATAAACATCCAATTGTCTTTGCTCGCTCGAGCATTGTGCACCAGAGGTTTTATCCGGATTCGTGTAGTCTTACGAAATCGGAAAACGAATTTTACATCCGAATATTCGAATCCCGAAATCATGTACTCGGTTTTGGTAGGATTCGTGCAATCGGGTCCGAATGGAATGAACAACGTTTTTCCACTGGGTCTCAGTCCATTCTTCATTGCGTTGATCTCTTGAAGATCGGCCAGATCAAAGGAGACGAGAGCCAGATTGTCTCCGTTGAAGAATACCTCCACGTGATTGATTAGTCCATCGTCGAGGACTTCCAACAAGAACCCAGTCACCCATCCACCATCCAATCGCATTTCAATGACAGAATCGAGTTGGGTCGTCAAGACCTTTGTCGGAACCGGCTCGATCCATCCTGTGGGTCGGATTGCACTTTGTTTGAATCGTTCGGAATTGGGATAGTGGCAATCGAACTCTAGAGCAATATGGGCGATGATGGTAGCATCTGATGGATCGCCATCGATGAGATCACCAACCCAACGATTCAGGTTTACGACTATTTTTCCCAAATACACGAGTTCGTCCGGGAAGAATTCGTTACAGGCGATTTCGTCAAAGCAAAGTGGAATTACGATCAACCATGGTTCAGTTCCATCTTGCCAAGTGTTTGTATTCTCCGGCCAGAATCCCAAACGACGCGAGTTTCTTTCGGCATCATCGATCGTAGCAATTACATCACCCTCCCCATTCACGATGCTCGCATCATACACCAGCTTACGCACGATGTCCCCTTTCCATTTGGCATGTTTGAGCACGGGAAGTGAGATCTTTAGACATGGCCATCGCTTTTTGCCCCCGAATCGATTGCACGGACAGTGCATCGTCCATGGTTTCTGGTCGTGTTCAGACAGATACATTTCTTGTTCGGCGACGATTTGCGTGCGCGCGATTCGAAAATGATCCTTGCCCGGTGGCAAGAAATCCGCACGTCGTTTGTCGAGATCCATCATCATCATTATAAATGGAAACAACAACGCCAACGATGGATGTTAAGATCGTGTGATTCAACATCTTTTTATTTTTCCATCCATGATGGATTCGTTGCCGCCTGAAATCCTCTATCCACACATTGTGGCTCGTTTGGATGTGCCGACTCTGTTGATCTTTTCACGAGTGTCTTCCGAATGGCGTCAAATCGTCAATTGCGCGCAGTCGTACATTTTCGAACCCGAAAAACGAGACGATCGATTGGAGACTTCGGCACTTCTCATCGCATCGTTGCTCCGCTCAGAACGACCATACAGTGATTTCGTTCGATTCGTATCCAAACATCAGTTCAGAGGCAGATGGGCACATGATGCCATCAAAAAATTGATCGGATCACACGATTTTTGTGGAGGCGCACTGGCCCAACTCAATCCTTATCCACACGACGACTGGATCACGTATATACAAATACTAGATCACAAGGATGCTGCGAATATCGTGTTTGGCATCCATCCAGAAGATTGGGCATCGTATCTTCGAGATAATTTGTTGGATCGAGAGCACTACGTGAAATTGATGAAGCGTCCTTTAGCGCATCCCGGACGCCTGACTCAACTCGAACGCGTGATTCCACATTTGACCGCTTTCGAAAGTTGGGAGATTCTCCTTAACCCGGCAACATTGCTCAATATGCGGCAGTACGACCAGCTTACCAAGATCATCAACGACATCATCAGATTCCCCCACTTTGGTCACGTGGCACCATTCTTTATGAGACTTGTGGTCGAGGCCTGGTTTGACTCGGAAATGGGAACAAGGATCGCATACCACCCCATATGGGAGAGGTTGGCGTCAATCGAACCAAGAAAAGAACGATGGGAATCAGTCATACACGGAAGGGAATTTATCCAAGCTCTTTAATTCAAGAGTGAAGCCACAAAGATCGATTCCAGTTTCTTAACATAAACGTCCACTTCAAACGGCTTGCACTTGACGAACGGATAGTTTTCGGTTGTTACCAATTTCTCGATTTCGTAGTTGGGTTTGCAATGCCATTGCCAAACCAGTTTCGCAGCCAGGCGTTCGGATTGATCTTTGCTCAGTAGGAACCGCCAAATGATCAGATCGAACGTGCATGTAGATTCAATGGGACGAGTCGTGAGACGGGCGGCGATTGCCGGTTGGAGACATCCGTTTTCGGTATTGTAGAAAATCTGTCGGATCCGTCGGTTCGTTTGCGAAAGATGAATCCAGTCCAAAGGATCCAACCGATAAAAGATCAGTTCGGGCATCAGCTCATCCATGTTGAACGAATAAACAAAGAACCCCCAAGATCAGATGTTGTTTTTTTTTTCTTTTCGGGTGGTCACACATTTATCGCGCGCCGCCATCATGTTGGTGGACCAACTGCCCATCGATTTGATCGATTACATCGGCACGCATTATCTTTACGCTCATGGATCGACACGGGATGTAAAGAATCTGCTGGCCTTTATCGGCACATGCCGATCGATACGTGGGACCTTTATCGATTCCGACACACAATCGTTCGTTCGTTCGTGTTTCCGAGACGTGACCTACTCGATCGTTCAAGGAACCGAAGCGTTGGTGGCGCATGCGAGAGCCAAACAACATCTGGAGATCTTTCAGAGTTTGTTTTTCATTCTCAACGTGCGAACAGGAGGAAACAATCAAAGCTTCCTCAAACAGATGGGTTGCTCGCTTCAAAGCGAATATGACAACATGATCGATCTGCTGTATCGATACAACCTACGTGGCGAAGTCACATGTGCCATCTATGACAAATATTGCGATGCGCAACATCCTCTCATCCCAGCGCATTACAACTTAAGAGAAAGACACGAAATGGCATTCGTCCATCCCGACATCATCATAAACCACATCAAGAAGAGTAAGGAACCATTTCGTATCGGATCTCTTTTTATCCAGCACTGGATCCGTTTTGGTTCGAATTTAGTGAGTCCAAGGGACTCTACCGTCGATTATTGCAAGATCATCACACACTACAGGAACAAGTACAACGACGTCGTTGACATGAATGTGTTGTGGTTGTTGGTAATGCACGCTTCCAATAATCTGTGGAAGGGAACCCAAGAACAACAAGATGCCTACATCCAATTGATCGACGATGCGAAGACCCTGGCTTCACCTCCCATTTACGATAGCATCGAGAAGTCGCTATACAATTTTTGGTTGGATCGAAATGGCGGCTTTCGATTTCATACTTGCCAAAATCGCGTGGGGCTATGCGAAATCGATCGGGCCTCATATTGTCTGACGGGCAATCGAGCATTGCGCGAACTCGTAAAAGTGATCATCGAGAGTCCGAGATTGACGATCAACATGGATGGGAGGTTCTTTGGTGGCGGCGACAATAGCATCTACGCCGTATTTAATAGTCTTTGCCTCGCCTACGTCGCCGCATGGAGTCCCAGTGGTACAAACCTTCATCGGGTTCGAGTGCTCATGGCTAAATGCACGATATCCAAGCGCCACCATGCTGGTAACAAACGTGGCGTGCGATATCACGAGTTTGGATGACGGGAAGAAAATCTGGACGAGCAAACGAAAAAATCTGTAATCGTCCGTTCGTTCATCCATAGTCAATAAACAAACACATGGCCGATAGGGAGATCGCACTTGCCTTGTGGACGCAGATTCTTGTAGCCCGCAACAACCGATACGCGGTGGATGCGTCGATTCATCGATCCGAAAATCGAAGCGATGGAGAAGATGCCGATAAATGGAACGGCTCGTTCAAATTGGGAGATCTCGCATCGTTTTACGGGGTCTCTTTGAGGAATGGGGCGTTGGCCGAGTTTTTCATCGAACAGGAGAGCATCCCCAGTAACAATCCCAAATACCGTCACGTCGTGCGCAAAATTGTGCTCGCCATTGCATCGGGACAGGGTCGGCCCGTTCGTTTGCCGATTTCGTACGAGAAACCGGCAGCGGAAACGATCCAATCCATGTTGGTAGAGTACGTTGCGAGACCAAACACGATTCGCTACCGGAAACACAAAAACGAAACCGAGAAAGATGTGAACGGACTTGGCGATCAACATCGTTTCCAACTGCATTATGCTGCCGTGCTCGTACGATCCATCGTCCCACCGGAATATTGGCGCCATGGAGCACAATCATCTCTCAAAGCGCTACTCGTGAAGCCGCTTTATACTGCAAAATCGTTGACCTACCGATTCCCTCTGAGCGACGGTACGACGTGTCGCGTCAGGATGCCCAACCCGCCAGATCGAGAGGCCATCTTCAAATCGATCGATGACATGTTTCCTGTCGCCAACTTCCCCAAGAATTGGGACGCTTTGTATTCGAACATCGAAAAGAAAGTGTATGGGTCCGCTGTCGAGATCAAAAAGGAAAATCTAATGGATAGACTGACCGAAACGCACTACGATGCGAGTCTCATCGTCGACGAGCTGTTTTTCATCTACAAGGGAGCCAAGATCATGCCCGTGGATGAATACGTTCGGTACAGAAAGAAACACGATGCCGGATACCAAATCCGTATCGTTCTGGCCAAAAATATATTTGCCAACCTCAAAATGCCCGAAATGGATCAAGCATTGAAGTGGTTCGAGACCGGAGCAAAACACCAACCTTTCGACATAACCGATTTCAGAAGCATCGATCGCGTGCTCCGCATCGTTCAGATTCCGTCTCTGACCCTAACCGACGACAAGGACTCTCTCTGTGCGCGCTACGACGACGACACGAAAAAATATTGGATCTGCCGCGGATGCAACAGATCGCTCCCGATACCCTTGAAGAAGAGTGCGCTTGGGGATCTTGCGCAATCTGTGACTGCCTGATTATGGAGGAGGTGGAAGGCGTCGAATGTCTCATGTGTGGTGCACAATTCTGCACGGAAGATGTCGATGTTGAAAGATTCGAAAACTGTGGTCGAAGATGTGTCGATTGCGTAAACTCTTTTCGCACAGACAAATAAATAAATAAATCTTTGGGACATGCCGAAACGGGGGCTGCCGCGATCCACCAAAACCAGATCGAAGAGACGGAAAACGGTTCTTCCATTATTGCCCAACGAATTGATCTATCATATCCTCGGTTACGTAATCGCATCCGTGGTCGTCGATCGTCGGTTCGGGAATCTGTTTGGGGATGTCTTTCGTTGCACCATCGGTAATTTGAGATCAGTTTGCCGCGAGTGGCGAGATCTTGTGGATGCGCATCATGAGTGGATCGATTCGTCGTCCCTCATGCCCTCATCCGAAGAGCGCGAATTCGTCAGGGATCTCGTTGTTGGAAACGATTTCTACACTGCATGGCGTTTTAGTTATGCGATCGGATCGATTGCCTTTCACAAAGTTCACGTCGATACCCCAGATGTTTGCCAACGAACAACAAAGAGCCAAAAGCAATACTGTCGTACTTGGCTCCGGCTGAGGCATGCAATTTTTATTTGAGTTGGGGAGAGTGAGGGAAGGCGATGTGTTGTGGGCCTCGTCAGGACTGTGGTTGCCTGTAGATGGTTCCGCGTCTTCATCCTGAACCTCATCGGTGGCGTCATTTGAAGATAAATGTGATTCGGGCAAGCTCTCCTGTATAAGCAGACAATAATGCTTTGTGCAAATACTTTGGCTGGGGACGGTACCTTGTGCGTAAGTCGTTCTCAGCGTGTGCACCACCTTGGCTAAGATGACCAGAAAGACGACCGCAACGAGAACAAGAGGCCACTCAGCAACACAGTGGATAGGAGGTCCGCTAATTGCTATTTCGTCGCCAGGCGAGAGCGTGGGGGAATCGTCCTTTTGGAGCC
>CDFF01070806.1:0-10587 GCA_000826265.1 Acanthamoeba culbertsoni
GGTCAGCCACTCAGCCTGGGGAGCATAGGAGAGATGGGGCCCGGTCCCCTTGCTCTCCTACATGATGAAGATCCATCATGATTCGCTGATCAGTGGACATCTTGGTAGAGACAAAATCTACCAGAAAATGGTACCAAACTACTGGTGGCCATCGATGTGGAGAGACATTGACCATTGGGTCAAATCATGCCCACAATGCCAGGAGCACCAGGGCGCAAGTGGACCAACAGCCAGGCCTTTAAAACCAATCATCACCAAGAGTCCATGGGACACCGTTGGGATTGATCTCATAGGACCACTACCCAAGTCAAGAAGAGGAAACACCTATGCTGTGGTGATGCAAGATCTTTTCTTGAAATGGCCGGAAGTTTATGCAATCCCAGATTCAACCGCAAAGACCATGGCCAAGGCAATAATCAAACCGATAGGGAGATGGGGACCTCCCAGAAAAATCATCAGTGATCAAGGAAGCGAGTTCATGGCAACCCTTCATCAAGAGTTAGCCAGGTGGCTCAGCATCAAGCGATCCTACTTGACTCCAGGACACCCGCAGATGAATGGACAGGTAGAGTGATTCAACAGGACACTCAAGGGAATGATATCCCGCTACACGAACAGCAAACAGGACAATTGGGACGCTTTTCTACCTTTATTGTTATACGCCTACAGATCGAGCCCCCAGAAGTCGACCGAAAGGAGCCCCTACGAAGTGCTCTTTGGTCGCCCCGCGCCCCCATTGATCGACGTTCGACGGGAGGAATCAACAAAATCAAGCGCGGACGAGTGGATTTCTGAGCTCAGGGAAGCCCAAGAAATCATCCAAGATGAAGTCAAAGTCAAACTACAAGCTGCGAGGACAGAGATGGAAAAGAACCATGAATCAAAGCGCGATCCGATCTATGTGCCAGGTGATCAGGTGATGATCTGCATACCCACGAAGGGACGAGCGAGGAAGTTAGCCAAGAAATGGAGAGGACCCTACGCCATGATCAATCAGCCAAGTGCGCAGACTGTTCTGCTTGATGATGGCAAAGGAGGAAGATTCAAGCTCAACATCGAGAGGACCAAACACTACATTTCTGGATCTAGTGGATGACCAAGACCAATCAAGGAGGACCTTTAGCCATTACTGACCCACACCAATGAGGAATTCCTGGTGATGACATTCATCAATGGATTGATCCCACAACTCCAAGACAAGTTGAGGGGAAAACTCTACCCAACTCTACGCAAGGCTACAGTTAGGGCCATCTAAGAGGAATATCATCAGGAAGACTCATACCATGATTGTAAGGCGCATGAAAGGAAGTCCAACCGCAGATTGACCAAGTCGAAGTCGTGATCAAGGGACGATTCCAAGTGAGGAGAGTGGAAATCGGGCAACCGAGGCAAGTCCAGCTGCAAAGGAGATAGGACAAAGGAAGCGCCAAGACCCTCCAAGTGTTGGAATTGCGGACAGCCCGGCCACAAACAGGCTGACTGCCCTGAGCCCTCAAAGCCGAGAAATGATGCGGACTTGAGAGAAAATTCTTCGAAGCCAAAGAAGTATAACAGCATTGTATGAGAGGAAGAGAGTACCTTTCCCTTGACCAAGGTGGGTCGATTGCTGAGAGTGAATGGCGAGATCGATGGGGAAAAAGTCGAATTCCTTGTGGACTCTGGTGCGATGGACAGTTTCGTCCAAAAAGAATTTATCCCTGACCAATGCAAAGTCAAGAAGGCAACAGGCCAATGGACAACAGCAGCCGGAGGAAAGATCCCAGTCTTGGGACAGGCTGAGATTGTGTTGAAGCTAGGGTGATCACGAGTACGACCATGACTTCAATATTGTGGACAAGGATTTTCCCTACTCAGGCATGATAGGATTCGACGTCCTCAACAAGTACCAAGGGACCCTCAATTGGAAGACTAAGTCTCTGACCCTGTGGAGGAAGGTGGAGCTGCCAAACGACCAGGAAGGACGCCCAGCAACAGCCGTTCCGTTCCCTCTCGAGCCGGTGACTGACGAAGAGATCACCTGGATTTTGAGATTACAAGCGAAGAAGGCGGACCTTGATGAGGATCAGAGGAAGCAGTTGGAAGAGTTGCTCCTAGAAAACAGGGACGTCTTCCAGATTCAACTTGCCCAAGGAGGTGGCAGCAAGACAGCTGTCCACAACATCGAAGTGACAGATTCGACCCTGATCAAGGCGAGACCCAGAAGAGTATCCCAGGCGATGCAGGCAGTCATCGACAAGGAAGTGGATATGATGATCAAAGCTGGAGTGATCCAACCATCGAATAGCGATTGGGCGTTTCTGATTCTACTTGCACCGAAGAAGGAACCTGGCAAGTGGCGATTCTGCATCGACTACCAAGAATTGAACAAGAGGACGAAAAGGGATGTGTACCCAATGTCCGACCTGAACAAGTGCCTTGATGGGCTAGGGAAAGCCAGGTACAGATCCAAGATGGATTTCTGTAGCGGATTTTGGCAGATCCTGATGACGCCGCGCACAACGCGAATGGCCGCATTCATCATGCGATGAGGACTCTACAAGCCAATCGTGATGCCGTTTGGACTCACAAACACACCCCCCACGTTTCAGAGGGTAATGGACAAGATGATCAGGCCAGCCAAGGGTGACTGGGCCTGGGTCCATATGGACGACCTACTTGTCTACAGTGAGACTTTTGATGATCATCTTTGTCACCTATGAGAGATGTTCAAGTGTATCTGTGAGAGGAATTTATTTGTCAAAATCGACAAATGCAACTTTGTGCCGAGTACAATGGAGTACCTCAGGCACATTATCAGTAGTGAAGGAGTTAGTACCAACCCCGAGAAGATTCAAGCAATGAAGGAAGTCAAAGTACCTAGAGATAAGACAACTCTGTGGAGCTTCCTTGGACTCGTGAGCTACTACCGTCAATTCGTGAAAAACTTCGCGAAGATCGCAAGACCCCTGTCAAGGATGACAGGCAACAAAGAAAAGTGGGAATGGGGATCCAATCAGCAGGAAGCCTTCAATTGAATCAAGGAATCTCTGATCACCGCGCTGACGTTATGTTACCCCAATTTCAAGAGACCTTACTGAGTGTGCTGCAATGCAAGTCTCTATGTGATAGGAGCATGCCTTGAGCAATTGGAAGACAGGAAGAACTGGCATGTAATTGCCTACAGAAGCAAGTCGCGGAGCAAGACCGAATTGAACTGGTCCGCAACTGAATGTGAAGCGTATGTGATTGTTTATTTTCTAGAAAAATGGAGACATCTGCTACTAGGGAGCGACTTCGAGGTCAAATCAGACCATGCTGCGCTCCAATGGCTCTTCGATCAGAAGGAGCCCATGGGAAAGATTGCCAGATGGATCATGAGGATCCAGGAATTTTTTCCGATCAAAATCACACATCGCGCAGGACAAGTGCATTCGAATGGTGACGCCTTGTTAAGGGAACCATTTGCAGACAACCATATGAAGAATGACGATGGACAGCTGACCACCATCAGTGCTGTGCCAGAACTGAATTACAACAAGCTGTGCAAAGACCCTGAATTCGAATGGATTCTACGTGCCATTGAGGGCGATGATGATGCTGGAAGGGGGAGAAACGTGTGACAACAAGCTCTCATAGAACAAATCGTACTGGATGAGAAACAAGTCTACAGAACATATTGGCTGACTCCAAGACTGATGAAAGGTGGAGAATGCAAGCCAAACGTGATGCTACAGTGGATTGTACTGAGATTGATGTGGAAGGAATTGATGAAGATCCATCATGATTCGCTGATCGGTGGACATCTTGGTAGAGACAAAATCTACCAGAAAATGGTACCAAATTACTGGTGACCATTGATGTGGAGAGACATTGACCATTGGGTCAAATCGTGCCTGCAATGCCAGGAGCACTGCAGCGTGAGTGGACCAATGGCCGGGCCTTTAAAACTGATCATTGCTGAGAGTCCATGGGACACTGTTGGAATTGATCTCATAGGACCACTACCTAAGTTGAAAAGAGGGAACACCTATGCCGTGGTGATGCAAGACCTCTTCTCGAAATGGCTGGAAGTCTATGTGATCCTGGATTTGACCGTGAAGACTGTAGCTGAAGCAATAATCAAGCTGATTGGGAGATGGGGACCTCCCAGAAAAATCATCAGTGATCAAGGAAGTGAGTTCATGGCAACCCTTCATCAAGAGTTGGCCAGATGACTTGGCATCAAGTGATCCTACTTGACTCCAGGACATCCACAGACAAATGGACAGGTAGAGCGATTCAACAGGACACTCAAGGGAATGATATCCTGCTACGTGAACAGCAAACAGGACAATTGGGACGCTTTCCTACCTTTATTGTTATACGCCTACAGATCGAGCCCCCAGAAGTCGACTGAGAGGAGCCCTTACGAAGTGCTCTTTGGTCGCCCTGCGCCTCCGTTGATCAACGTTCAATGGGAGGAATCGATGAAATCAAGCGCAGACGAGTGGATTTCCAAGCTCAGGAAAGCCCAAGAAATCATCCAGGACGAAGTCAAGGTCAAACTTCAAGCCACAAGGACAGGGATGAAAAAAAACCATAAATCTAAGCGCAATCCAATCTACACACCAGGTGATCAAGTGATGATCCACATACCCACGAAGGGACAAGCAAGGAAGTTAGCCAAGAAATGGAGAGGACCCTACACCATGATCAATCAGCCAAGCACGCAGACCGTTCTACTTGATGATGGCAAAGGAGGGCGATTCAAGCTCAACATTGAGAGGACCAAACACTACATTTCCGGATCTAGTGGATGACTGAGACTGATCAAGGAGGATCCCAAGGTCAAGATCACAGAGGAAGACTCTCACATCCATGATGAAGAAGACAAGAACGAGTATGAGATTGAAGACATCATCGATCATTGCGACCTCAAGGCCGGGCGAGAATTCCGAGTTTGGTGGAAAGGGTACACAGCGCGTGATGATAGCTGGGTGCCTGAAGGTGATCTCCACGTGGACGAACTCAAGGCCCATTACCTTGACAGCCAAGGGCTGTGACGAAAACCGGGACAGTTTTGTCTTAGTCGGGGGGTATGTTAGAGAGATCAGGAAAATGTTAGGAAATTCCTGCTTGGAATTTCCCCAGATCAAGAATTACAGTTAAATAACGGAAATAACGAATATGTGACTGTTAAACGGTTAGCCAGTAATGGCTAAAGCCTGGGTATAAATACCCAAACATTTATTAAATAAAACAGATTTTACCCACACACAAACTCCCTCATTCTTGGGGTCTCCACTGCCCAGATTACCCTAACTACAACAAAGGGAAGCTCTGGGATGGAGGATCTTGAAGAGGAGATAGATGAGGACGCTGAGGTACAGGCACCAAAGGTGAGTGTGAGAAACCCATCACAAGGACTTGTGAGTGAGGACTGAGTGGCCACATCAAGGTGGCGGCATCAAAGTCTCCAGGTGATCTACTCAAGACCGTTCACCTCTCAGAAGATGATGTCATCTATGAGCCAAAAAGCAAGCATGATGACAGGATCAACTACTGATGGAAGCCACTACACGGTAGTGGGGCTTCAAGACTTACCCAAATTCTCTGGAATGAGTGGAGAGGACATGGTAGCCTTTGTGGAGAACATGGAGAAAGTAGCAATTTGAGCTGGATGGAACAAGTCAGAACTCATGATCCGGGCAGTAAACAGACTCTCAGGAAGAGCACAATCATGGTCCAGGACTGGGCGCGAATGGTGAGAAGGACACTGGAATTTCCTAACATTTTCCTGATCTCTCTAACATACCCCCCGACTAAGACAAAACCATCCCAGTTTTCATCACAGCCCTTGGCTGTCGAGGTAACAGGCCTTGAGTTTGTCCGCATGGAGATCACCTTCAGGCACCCAGCTATCATCGCGCGCAGTGTACCCTTTCCACCGAACTTGGAATTCTCGCCCAGCCTTGAGATCGCGATGATCGATGATGTCTTCGATCTCATACTCGTCCTTGTCTTCCTCGTCGTGGATGTGAGAGTCTTCCTCCATGATCTTGACCTTGGGATCCTCCTTGATTGGTCTTGGTTGTCCACTAGATCCGGAAATGTAGTGTTTGGTCCTCTCAATGTTGAGCTTGAATCTTCCTCCTTTGCCATCATCGAGCAAAACAGTCTGCGCACTTGGCTGATCAATCACGGCGTAGGGTCCTCTCCATTTCTTGGCTAACTTCCTCACTTGTCCCTTCGTGGATACGCGGATCATCACTTGATCACCTGGTGCGTAGATCAGATCATGTTTCGATTTGTGGTTCTCTTCCATCTCTGTCCTTGCAGCTTGAAGTTTGACTTTGACTTCGTCCTGGATGATTTCTTGGGCTTCCCTGAGCTCGGAAATCCATTCGTCCGTGCTTGATTTCGTCAATTTCTCCTGTCAAACGTTGATCAACGGGAGCATGGGGCAACCAAAGAGCACTTCATAGGGGCTCCTCTCAGTCGACTTCTGGGGGCTCGATCTGTAGGCGTATAACAATAAAGGTAGAAAAGCATCCCAATTGTCCTGTTTGCTGTTCACGTAGTGGGATATCATTCCCTTGAGTGTCCTGTTGAATCGCTCTACCTGTCCATTTATCTGCAGATGTCCTGGAGTCAAGTAGGATCGCTTGATGCCGAGTCGCCTGGCTAACTCTTGATGAAGGGTTGCCATGAACTCACTTCCTTGATTGCTGATGATTTTTCTGGGAGGTCCCCATCTCCCAATCGGCTTGATTATTGCTTTGGCCACAGTCTTCACAGTTGAATCCAGGATCACATAGACTTCCGGCCATTTCAAGAAGAGGTCTTGCATCACCACAGCGTAGATGTTCCCTCTCTTCAACTTGGGTAGTGGTCCTATGAGATTGATCCCGACAGTGTCCCATGGACTCTCAGCGATGATCAGTTTTAAAGGCCCAGCCATTGGTCCACTTGCACCCCAGTGCTCCTGGCATTGCAGGCACAATTTGACCCAATGGTCAATGTCTCTCCACATCAATGGTCACCAGTAGTTTGGTACCATTTTCTGGTAGATTTTGTCTCTACCAAGATGTCCACCAATTGGCGAATTGTGATGGATCTTCATCAATTCTTCCCACATCAATCTCAGTACAATCCACTGTAGCATCGCATTTGGCTTATGTTCTCCACCTTTCGTCGGTTTTGGAGTCAGCCAATATGTTCTGTAGACTTGTTTCCCATCCACTACTATTTGTTCTAGGAGAGCTTGTTGTTGCACGTTCCTCCCCCTTCCAGCGTCGTCATTGCCCTCAATGGCATGTAGAATCCACTCAAATTTGGGGTCTTTGCACAGCTCATCGTAATTCGGTTCTGGCACAGCACTAATAGCAGTTAGCTGTCCATCATCACTTGCGCCTGCATTCTTCATCTGGTTGTCTGCAAATGGTTCCCTTGACAAGGCGTTGCCATTTGAATGCACTTGTCCTGCGTGATGTGTGATTTTCATCAGAAAAAATTCCTGGATCCTCATGATCCATCTGGCAATCTTTCCTGTGGGCTCCTTCTGATTGAAGAGCCATTGGAGCGCAGCGTGGTCTGACTTGACCTCAAAGTCACTCCCTAGTAGCAGATGTCTCCATTTTTCTAGAAAATAAACAATCACATACACTTCACATTCAGTCACAGACCAGTTCAACTTGGTCTTACTAAGAGACTTGCTCCCATAGGCAATTACATGCCAGTTCTTCCTGTCTTCCAATTGCTCAAGGCATGCTCCTATCACATAGAGACTTGCATTGCAGCACACTTGGTACAGTCTCTTGAAATTGGGGTACTGTAACATCGGCGCAGTGATCAGAGATTCCTTGATTCAATCAAAGGCTTCTTGCTGATTGGCTCCCCATTTCCACTTTTCTTTGTCGCCTGTCATCCTTGACAGGGGTCTTGCTATCTTCATGAAGTCTTTCACAAATCAACAGTAGTAGCTTGCAAGTCCAAGGAAGCTCCACAGAGTGGTCTTATCTCTAGGCACTCTGACTTCCTTCACTGCTCAAATCTTCTCAGGGTCAGTACTCACTCCCTTGCTACTGATAATGTGCCTGAGGTACTCTATCATACTCAGCATGAAGTCACATTTGTCAATCTTGACAAATAAATTCCTCTCACAGATACACTTGAACATCTTTCATAGATGACAAAGATGATCATCAAAAGTCTCACTGTAAACAAGTAGGTCATCCATATGGACCCAGGCCCAGTCATCTTTGGCTGGCCCAATCATCTCATCCATCACCCTCTGAAATGTAGGGGGTGCGTTTGTGAGTCCAAACAGCATCACGATTGGCTCATAGAGTCCTCATCACGTGATAAATGTGGCCATTCATGTTGCGCGCGGCGTCATCAGGATCTGCCAAAATCTGCTACAGAAATCCATCTTGGATCTGTACCTGGCTTTCCCTAGCCCATTGAGGTACTCATTCAGGTCAGACATTGGGTACACATCCCTCTTTGTCCTCTTGTTCAATTCTTGGTAGTCAATGCAGAATCGCCAGTTGCCCAGTTCCTTCTTCTAAGCAAGTAGAATCAGAAACACCCAATTGCTATTCAATGGTTGGATCACTCCTGCTTTGATCATCATATCTACTTCCTCGTCAATGACTGCCTGCATCACCAGGGATACTCTTCTGGATCTTGCCTTGATCAGGGTCAAATCTGTCACTTAGATGTCATGGACAGCCATCTTGCTGCCATCTCCTTTGGCAAGTTGAATCTGGAAGACATCCCTGTTCTCTAGGAGCAACCATTCCAACTGCTTCCTCTGATCCTCATCTAGGTCCACCTTCTTCACTTGTAATCTCAAAATCCAGGTGATCTCTTCATCGGTCACCAGCTCAAGAGGGAACAGAACAGCTGTCGCTGGGCGTCCATCCTGGTCGCTTGGCAGCTCCGCCTTCTTCCATAAGGTAAGAGACTTAGTCTTCCAATTGAGGGTCCCTTGGTACTTGTTGAGGACATTGAATCCTATCACACCTGAGTAAGGAAAATCCTTGTCCACAATATTGAAGTCATGATCATACTCGCAATCACCCAGCTTCAATACAATCTCAGCCTGTCCTGAGATTGGGATCTTTCCTCCCACTGCTATCATCCATCAGCCTGTTGCCTTCTTGACTTTGCATTGGTCAGGAATAAATTCTTTTCAGACAAAACTGTCCATCACACCAGAGTCCACAAAGAATTCAACTTCCTCCCCATCAATCTCGCCATTCACTCTTGGCAATTGACCCACCTTGGTCAAGGGAAAGGTACTCTCTTCCTCTCGTACGATGCTGTTATACTTCTTTGGCTTCGAAGAATTTCCTCTTGAGTCTGCGTCATTCCTTGGCTTCGAGGGCTCTGGGCAGTCAGCCTGTTTATAGCCTGGCTGTCCACAATTCCAACACTTGGAGGGTCTTGGCGCTTCCTTTGTCCTATCTCCTTTGTGGCTGGACTTGCCTCAGTTGCCTGATTTCCACTCTCCTTGCTTGGAATTGTCCCTTGATCACAACTTTGACTTGGTTGATCCATGGTTGGACTTCCCTTCATGCGCCTTATGATCATGGTACAAGTCTTCCTGATGATATTCCTCCTTTACAGCCCTAACTGTAGCCTTGCGTAGAGTCAGGTAGAGTTTCCCCCTCAACTTGTCCTGGAGTAGCAGGATCAATCCATTGATGAATGTTGTCACCAGGAATTCCTTATTGGTGTGGGTCATTGCTTGCCACACTGTAGCTTCCACTTGCATTGAGAATTTTTGTACTCATTCCTCATTTTTCTGGTGAAGAGCTCAAACCTTGGCAAATGCCTTATAACAATCCACCTTGTTGCATGTGTAAGTCTGTACTAACCTCTCCTTGAGATTGACCCACATAACAGTTTGCAGTATCCTCCTTGCCATCTGTGCCCAGTCCTGGACCACGGTCACTCTTCCTGTGAGCCTATTCACAGCTCAGATCACAAGTTCTGACTTGTTCCATCCGGCCCAAATTGCTACTTCCTCCATGTTCTCCATGAAGGCTACCATGTCTTCTCCGCTCGCATTGGAAAATTCAGGTAGGTCTTGAAGCCCCACTACTGCATAGTGGCTCCCACCAGTAGTCAATCCTGCCATCATGCTTGCTCCTTGGCTTGTAGATGATGACGTAGGTTTCTGAGGGGTGAACGGTCCAGAATAAATCACTTGGAGACTTTGACGTCGCCACCTTGATGTAGCCACACAGTCGTCTGCTTCACTTCCACGCGATGGGAACTTCATGCCACTCCTTGGCACTTAAGTCCCAGTGTCCTCATCTATCTCCTCTTCGAGATCTTCCATCCCGGAGCTTCCCTCCTCATCATCAGAGTTGATCTTGGGAGCCTTGCCCTTCTTCGCGGTCGTCGCGGGATCTTTCTTCCTCACTGTGGTCCGCTTGGTTCCGGCCATCCTCACAGCATCATCCTCTGGTATTATGGAAACTCCCCTCTTTTCACTGCTCATCTCCTAGTTCATTTGGATCGTCTAATATGTTGCAATAATGAAGACAATCCTGTCGTTGTTGCCAAAATGTTGTAGTTAGGGTAATCTGGGCAGTGGAGACCCCAAGAATGAGGGAG
>CDFF01070818.1:0-11623 GCA_000826265.1 Acanthamoeba culbertsoni
CCTAACCCTAACCCTAACCCTAACCCTAACCCTAACCCTAACCCTAACCCTAACCCTAAGGGACGATTCCAAGAGAGGAGAGTGGAAATTGGGCAATCGAGGCAAGTCCAGCCACGAAGGTAATAGGATGAAGGAAACGCCAAGACCCTCCAAGTGTTGGAATTGTGGACAGCCAAGCCACAAGCAAGCTGACTACCCAGAATCCTTGAAGCCGAAGGATGACGCGGATTCTAGAGAAAAATCTTTGAAGCCGAAGAAGTATAACAGCATCGTACGAGAGGAAGAGAAGACCTTTCCCCTGACCAAGATAGGTTGATTGCCGAGAGTGAATGGCGAGATCAATGGGGAAGAAGTTGAATTCCTTGTGGACTCCGGTGTGACGGACAGTTTCGTTCAAAAAGAATTTATTCCCGACCAGTGCAAAGTCAAGAAGGCCACAGGCCAGTGGACGACAGCAGCGGGAGGAAAGATCCCAGTCTCGGGACAGGCTGAGATCGCATTGAAGCTAGGTGATTGCAAGTACGATCACGACTTCAACATTGTGGATGAGGATTTTCCCTACTCGGACATGATAGGATTCAACATCATCGATAAGTACCAAGGGACCCTCGACTGGAAGACCAGGTCTTTGACCTTACGGAGGAAGGTGGAGCTGCCAAGTGACCTCGATGGAAGCCCAGCAACAGCCGTTCCGTTCCCTCTCGAGCCAGTGACCAACGAAGAGATTGTCCAAGTATTGAGATCGCAGGCGAAGAAGGCGGACCTTGATGAGGATCAGAGGAGGCGACTGGAGGAGTTGCTCCTAGAAAACAAGGACGTCTTCCAGATTCAACTTGCCAAGGGAGGTGGCAGCAAGACGGCTGTCCACGACATCGAAGTGACAGATTCAACCCCGATCAAGGCAAGACCCAAAAGAGTATCCCCAGCGATGCAGGCAGTCATTGACGAAGAAGTAGACATGATGATTAAAGCGGGAGTAATTTGACCATCGAACAGTGATTGGGCATTTCCGATTCTACTTGCACCAAAGAAAGAACTGGGCAAGTGATGGTCTGCATTGATTACTGAGAATTGAACAAGAGGATAAAGAGGGATGTTTATCCGATGTCCGACCCGAACGAGTGCCTTGATGGGCTAGGGAAAGCCAAATACAGATCCAAAATGGATTTTTGTAGCGGATTTTGGCAGATCCCAATGACGCCGCGCGCGACGCAAATGGCCGCATTCATAACATGACGAGGACTCTACGAGCCAATCGTGATGCCGTTTGGACTCACAAATGCACCCTCTACGTTTCAGAGGGTGATGGACGAGATGATCGGGCCAGCCAAAGGCGACTGGGCCTGGGTCCATATGGACGACCTACTAGTCTACAGTGAGACTTTCGAGGATCATCTTCGTCATATATGCAAAATGTTCAAGTGTATCCGCAAGAGGAATTTATTTGTCAAGATCAACAAATGCAACTTTGTGTCGAGTACAATGGAATACCTCGGGCACATCATCAGTAGCGAAGGAGTGAGTACCGACCCCGAGAAGATTCAAGTGGTGAAGGAAGTCAGAGTGCCTAGGGATAAGACTACTCTGTGCAGCTTCCTTGGACTTGCAAGCTACTACCGACGATTTGTGAAAGACTTCGCAAAGATTGCCAGACCCCTGTCAAAGATGACAGGCGACAAAGAGAAGTGGGAATGGGGAGCCGATCAGCAGGAAGCCTTTGATCGAATCAAGGAATCTCTGATCAGCGCGCTGACATTACGTTACCCCAATTTCAAGAGACCATACTGAGTGTGCTGCGACACAAGTCTCTAGCCAATAAGAGCATGCCTTGAGCAATTGGAGGACAGGAAGAATTGGCATGTGATTGCCTACTGGAGCAAGTCTCTGAGCAAGACCGAGTCGAACTGGTCTGCGACCGAGCATGAAGCGTACGCAATTGTTTATTTTCTAGAAAAATGGAGACATCTGCTACTAGGGAGCGACTTCAAGGTCAAGTCAGACCATGCYGCGCTCCAATGGCTCTTYGATCARAARGAGCCYACRGGAAAGATTGCCAGATGGATCACGAGGATCCAGGAATTTTTTCCGATTAAAATCACTYATCRCGYKGGACGAGTGCATTCAAATGGCGACGCCTTATCAAGGGAACCATTTGCGGACAATCAGATGAAGAATGCAGGCGCAAATGATGACGGACAGCTGACCGCTATAAGTGCTATGCCAGGCCGAATTACGACGAGCTGCGCAAGGACCCCGAATGAGTGGATTCTACGTGCCATCGAGGGCGATGACAATGCTGGAAGGGGGAGGAACGCGCGACAACAAGCTCTCCTAGAACAAATCATAGTGGGCGAGAAACAAGTCTACAGAACATATTGGCCAACTCCAAAATCAAAGAAGGATGGAGAACGCAAGCCAAACACAATGCTACAGTGGATCATACTGAGATCGATGCAGGAAGAGTTGATGAAGGTCCATCATGATTCGCCGATCGGAGGACATCTTGGTAGAGACAAAATCTACCAGAAAATGGTACCAAATTACTGGTGGCCTTTGATGTGGAAGGACATCAACTGTTGGGTCAGATCGTGCCCACAATGCCAGGAGCATCGAAGCGCAAGTGGACCGACAGCTGGACCTTTAAAACCGATCATTGCAGAGAGTCCATGGGACACCGTCGGGATCGATCTCATAGGACCACTACCCAAGTTGAGAAGAGGAAACACCTACGCCGTGGTGATGCAAGATCTTTTCTTGAAATGGCTGGAAGTCTACGCGATCCCAGATTCAACCACGAAGACCGTGGCTGAGGCAATAATCGAACCAATAGGGAGATGGGGACCTCCCAGAAAAATCATCAGCGATCAAGGAAGTGAGTTCATGGCAACCCTTCATCAAGAGTTAGCCAGGCAACTCGGCATCAAGCAATCCTACTTGACTCCAGGACATCCGCAGACAAACAGACAGGTGGAGCAATTCAACAGGACGCTCAAGGGAATGATATCCTGCTACGCAAACAGCAAACAGGACAATTAGAATGAATTTCTACCTCTATTGTTATATGCCTACAGATCGAGCCCCCAGAAGTCGACTGAGAGAAGCCCATACAAAGTACTCTTTGGTCGCCCCGCGCCCCTGTTAATTGACGTTCGACGGGAGGAATTGACGAAATCAGGTATGGACGAGTGGATTTCCGAGCTCAGGAGAGCCCAAGAAATCATCCAAGATGAAGTCAAAGTCAAACTTCAAGCTGCAAGGACAGAGATGGAAAAGAACCATGAATTGAAACGCGATCCGATCTACATGCCAGGTGATCAGGTGATGATCCACGTACCCACAAAGGGACAAGTGAGGAAGTTAGCCAAGAAATGGAAGGGACCCTACGCCATGATCAATCAGCCAAGTGCATAGACCATTCTGCTCGACGATGGCAGAGGAGGAAAATTCAAGCTCAACATCGAGAGGACTAAGCACTACATTTCCGGATCTAGTGGACGACCAAGACCGATCAAGGAGGATCCCAAGGTCGAGATCACGGAGGAAGACTCTCACACCCATGACGAAGAAGACAAGGACGAGTACGAGATTGAGGACATTGTTGATCATTGTGATCTCAAGGCCAGGTGAGAATTTCGAGTTTGGTGGAAAGGGTACACCATGCGAGATGATAGCTGGGTGCCCAAAGGTGATCTCCATGCAGATGAACTCAAGGCCTGCTACCTCAACAGCCAGGGGCTGTGACGAAAACCGGGATGGTTTTGTCTTAGTCGGGGGGTATGTTGGAGAGATCAGGAAAATGTTAGGAAATTCCTGCCTGGAATTTTCCCAGATCAAGAATTACAGTTAAAATAACGGAAATAACGAATATATGGCTGTTAAACGGTTAGCCAGTAACGGCTAAGCCTGGGTATAAATACTCAAACGTTTATTGAATAAAGGGAGATTTACCCACACACAAACTCCCTCATTCTTGGGGTCTCCACTGCCCAGATTACCCTAACTACAACATCACAGCAGTTCCTCCAGCGCTCCAGCTTTTCCTATGTGATAGTTCTCCCAATCCATATTATCATTCAAATCCAATCATGAAGCTGATTTCCAGTTTTCTACATAAGTTCCTTGTTGGTCCACTTTCCTTGAGATGATGCTTTCTCCATCTTGTCAAGGAACTTGATCATGTCTTCTTTTTTCTCCTTTGGGAATGTAAGTAAGTCTTGAACACCAAGTATTGCCCACTTGGTCTCACTCAATGGGGTCAAACTTGACTCCATCCTTCTCATTTTGCAGTCCTCCTGTCTTCTTGGGCAAATCCTCTCAATCCTCTCATCATCTTGTTGGTCAGCATAGCTAACATGGCCTCAATGTGGTCCATCTTTGCAAGAGAGCTCTCCATCATTAAAAGTCTTGCTAGGATTGCTGGGTCCAATTCCTTTCATGGGACCGGAGAAAAAGTGGGCAAAACTTTCCTTGTAAGTGACATGTTTGTCACACTGTGGTCAGGGACTTGTCCATTGTAGAACTCATTTTAGACCAAGGTATGTCTTACTGTGTCTCTGTAGTGTTCTTAAGATAGTTTATGGTGGGACTAGCTGGCCAGAGTGGCCAAAATGTTAGAGTGCTGAGTAAAGAGTGAGCCTGTAAGCTGAGAGTTTAATTGGAAAAAGTCCTTTATTATGGGCAAATATGCCCTTTAACAGCTATCAGAGTCATCTCTCTTTGAATCAATCAGGAAAGCTTGCTCAAAATAAAAGACTTTCTTCAAACACTCACACAAACACTCTTTTCATTGCACTTTTACAGCAAAATACTGATAATTTCATTTTTTAGCACCATTTTTCTTGTTTCTTATACACTATTTTTCAATCTGTACAGATTTTATCATTTTTACATTTTACAATGTTCAAGCAATATGACTATTTTTATTCATAAATCTTAAGAATTTGTTTATTATCTTCAAAAAAAAGTGTCACTAGCACTTTTTTTTGAAAATGGTGTTTCAAAGCTGGAAACATGTGGATCAGGACATGGTTTGCTATCAGGAGTTTTATAAAAAGGGTTTGAAAAGTAGAAGTGAAGAACATAAGAAATGTTAAAAGCAAGTGTTAGAGTGTGATGCAAGGTGTGTAGAGCCTGTAGGCTTGATGTGAGAGAAAGTCCTTTATTTCGGGCAATCCTGCCCTTTTATACTTTCTAACAAGCGGTTAGAAGACAGTTACAAACCTTGGCGCCTGGACCATTAGCCTAACGGTCCACCTAACCATCCCTTGAGGAATCTTTCCTCAAGTCCAAGCCTGAATTCCACAATTGAGAAGGACTAATGTACATTGGTGGGAGAAAGTGAAAGACTGATGCATATTGGTGGGAAAAAGTAAAAAACTGATACATATTAGTAGGAGAATGAGAAAGACTGATGCACATTAGTGAGAAATAAAGAAATAGCAGTAATAAAAAACAATGAGGGAAAAAGGGTACTTGCATGGAGTAAAACTTGATTGAAAAGTTAAAACAACTTCAAAGAATTGAGGCAAATCAGTTAGTTCACCTTTTGCAATGGCCATTTTTTTCATGGTGCTTCTTGGATGGTAACATGGCTGTCTTATCTTTGGATTTGGCAGGCAATTTCTTCTTTGTAATTGAGAAAGCTAATTATTTTGGATCAAATCTTCAATTTAAGAAAAAATTAACTAAGCACCTTGTGGGCTCAAAAGAATGATCTTTTGCTATGCTAACAGCAAGCAGGACAATTAAGATGCATTCTTACCCTTATTTATATATGTATATAGATTGAGCCTTCAGAAGTCAACCAAGAAGAGCCTCTACTAAGTGCTTTTTGGCTGCATAGCACCTTTGTTGATCAAACCTCAATGTGACAGGACTGCAAAGATGGATGTGGATAGATAGATCTCCAAGCTATAAGAAGCTTGGAAGCTTATCAAGAAGAAAGTCTAATCTAAGCTTCAAACCTTGAGGAAGAAGATGCAAGATTGACATTGCAGAAAATATGATCCAATCTATGTACCCAGCAATCAAGTTATAATCCATGTACCAGATAAGGGATGAGCAAGGAAGTTAGCCAAGAAGTGGAGAGGACCCTAAGCTGTGATTGATCAGCTGACTGCACAGACTGTTTACTGGCAAGGGAGAAAAATTCAAGCTCAATGTAAAGAGAACCAAGCTTTGCATCTATTGCCCAGACAGTTATTTCATCTTTAGGTCATGATGAGCACTGACTTGGAGTAATATTCAGACAAGTCAAGTATGGACAAGGGAAAAAAGAAGAGGAAGGACAAGAGCTGTCATACTATTCAAACCCCTGGCACAGAAAGAAAGAGGAGTACTTCCCAGTCTTCTCCCATCAAAATAGTCGTGTTTCCGCCAAGAGGACTAGCGAGGCCGAGAGCGCGCGCACAGCGTGGGCCAGTCCGAGCTGATTCCGTGAGTCCGACACCCGCAGCGCTCGCATGTTGGCCGCTAACTTGAGTTGAGTGATAAAGTATGCCTGCGCTCCGTCAGTTGAGGGATCATTGTGGGTGAAGGGGGAGGGGGTGCAAGCGAGAGGGGTAATAATTACTGCGGTCTTTGAAGCAAGGTAAATCTGCGCTGCGAGAGTGGGCTCCTGCTCCTCCAATGCGTTGGCTGTAACAAGCGCCATGCACACAATCTGGCCGGCCAACCCAGCGGCCTCTCGTACGCCTTTGATAATGCGTCCAGGATCAATGGGCTCCACAAGAGCCTTGCTCACGTTGTTGTTCAGCTCGGCCGTCTAGGAAGACAAGGGGGGGGACTCAAGGGTTGGGATGATTGATGCATGCTGCACCACTGGCTACATGGCTGAGACGTACGACTTGTGCGAGCAGGGCTGCCGCCTGTTTCTCACGAGGTTGCGCCGGCGGCGAGGGGGGAGCAGGTGACGCCAGGCGCGCGGAGGCCGCTGCCAACTGCCGCAGGGCAGCACTGAAATGAGCACTCTCATCACCTCCGCCGGACTGCTGTGGCGGCGGCTGGTCCTGTGCCCCTGCGAGCAGTAACAACCGACAACTTAGTTAGACGCTCAACGCCTGTCCTCCATGGTACCACGAGGCGGTACCGGCGAGAGCTGCCAGTTTGTGATATTGCTCGGCGAGGGCGCGCGCCAAAGCTCCCAGGGTGGCTCGCGCTGTCTGCACCGAGGAGGAGATATTAGCGCTGCTCTTGGAAGGGGGGGGGAGTAACCAGCGCGAAAGGGTGATGAATTCCTTTGAGGCAATGTGGGGGAGGGGATGGACGAGGGGTGAAGGGGTAGAGCCGAACCTGGTCCTGCTGGTTGGCGTAGGCCACCTTGGCCGAGATGATGACCGCTTCCATTATACGGCCTATGGTCCATCCTGCCTCGCCCATCTCCTCTTGCCTGGCTGCGTCGAGGCCCAGCTTCATCATCGATCTGTGCACCTCCCTCATCAACTACAGTTTTGGAGCGTGTTAGGACAGAGCAGGACTCTACCGAATCCCAAGCAGCGGCAGGTGAGGCGATGCATGGGTACATTGATCACATTGGTGGCAGCGAGGCGGGTGGCCTTGAGGAGGGCCAGATCGGAGGAGGGCTGAAGCGCCGCCTGCAGAAGGGCCTTAGTCGCAAGGGCGGTTTCCTGTACCGCGCTCGCTGTCTCGGCGCCGGTGTGGAGGACGAGTGCGGTCTGTAGGCTGTACGCCGCGTGAGTAGTTCGCTTGACCATGTCACCAAGATTGCGCAGCGGTGTGACCGAATCTGGGTGCGAGGTCGATTAGATCTGCTCATGTGGGGCTCGAGCATATAAAACAAGGACTATGTACTGGTGTCAGAATTGAGCTGACGCAGGAGCAGCGAGAGGCCGGAGAGCGACTGCATGGCTCGCTGGGAAGTGGCGAGAGGATCTCCTCCGACGAGTTGGCTGGTACGTTTGAGAGCCTTGAGCGCGCCCGATAAAGACACGAGCGACGCGTTGAGCGTCATCACCTCTTGCTCGCCGAACGGCACGCTCACTGCGCCCAGAGCGAGGTGGGACAGCGCCTCGGTCATCTCTGACGCTGCTAACTCTAGTTCAGTTGACGCGGCGCCGGCATCGCGGCCGGTGTCCAGGTTATATGCATCCTCCGCAACCACACCAGCATCGAGTCGTGCAGGCGAGTAAGTACCCGTCGCCACAACAGGAGGGGGACGGACAGCTTCCGCCAGTGATACCGGCCGCACAGGTGAGCGGCCGCTGTCGGTGAGGGACAGCCCGCCTATCAGCGGAGTGACACCGACCACGGAGGGCGAGCGGGTGGCGACCGGAGGCGACGGCTGAAGATTGGGCATAGGCACAGGAGGAGCTGCGAGCGTCGGCGAGGCCGAGGCCGAGGCCGAGGCACCCTCGGCGGGGGAGTGTGGTGGTACAGGGGATGCGGAGGCAGCAGACGCGCCCGTGGTCAAAGATGAAGAAGCAGAGGCGATGTTAACAGTGGGAGAGGTCGCTGATGAGGAAGAGGACGAGGAGGAAGACGAAGAAGAGCCGTCTCCGATGTTGACCACTCGATCTCCCCATTTAGCGGTCGTCGCCGAGGGCTCCTGGTAATAATACACACGCGGCTGCTTTGTTCGCTGAATCGCGGCCTCGCCTGAGGAAAAGAGAAAGCGACAGTATAGCTTGTTAGCATTAATCACTCTGGTCTTCCTGATAAATTCGTCAAAGCAGGAGGTTAAAGGGGAGGGAAGGGGCTAGCATTACTGCGCATGCGCTGCGTGGCGCTCTTGGAAAGGTACTGGTCGGTCTTATCCCATATTGTGTGGCCATGGCGAGTAGGAATATCTGCGTTTGCCCCATTCCTAATGAGGAAAAAGGCCATGGGTTCCTTGCGCGCCATCACCGCTCGATATAGAGCCTGAACAGCAACGCCATTAAATAAATAAATAAATAAATAAATAAATAAATAAATAAATAAATAAAGAGACGAATAAAAAGCACAAAGGAAATTATGATTACCGTTTGGCCCAAGTTGTCTTGAATGTCCAAGTTGATCTTCAACTCAAGCAAGACTTTAACCAGCTCAGTTCTATCATTTTCGGCAGCAACATGTAATATGGTTCGCCCTTCTTCATCTCTAGACTCAAGAATCACTCCCTAAATGAGTGAAAGGATCTCAGTCCCTACTGTCCCTCAATTATTATGGAGGAGGAGGAGCGCACCTTTTTAAGCAACGATTTGATTTTTTTAACGTTGCCTTTCTGCGCAGCTTTGAAGAAGGAGACCACCTGTTTGGCGTTGCTCATTACCCACAGGTGCTGCTGGCCAGCTGCCCAGGAAAATCTTAATTACCAGCAGGAATTTTTTTTTTCTTGGCAGGAGTGTGACGTCAGCCACCACCTCCTTGTTAAACCTACACGACAGTTTAATTTTGGCGCGAAAAAAGCCAAGTAACAACGCTGTTTCGATTTGTGTGACGAACAAACAATTGCACCGCAAACTGTTCTTTCATGGAGCTCACGTTGAATAATCCAGAGCGCATGCCTTTTCTTTTGAGGTCACCGCGCAGACCAGAACTAGTTAAGGTCTCGCCACGCAACAAATACCGACTTAAGCGGCGAGATCGAAGGTACCCAACTTCTGCACAAACTGTCTTAGAGTACTTAACGTAAATTTTTTGCTCCCCGAAGCAGTGAAGAGAAGCGGGATAACAAGGATACGAACGAACCAGCAACCACGAAGTTCTACCACAAGAAAAAGCGGACGGAGAGGTTCGTACGCAGTGAAACGAACCAGCGGGTAATGACCAAAGCGGAACTCGCCCAGTGGGAGAAAGAAGTCTACAACCACAGCGATGACGTTCAAGAGTCCCAAACCTCTGCTGCCATTGCTTCTTCAACGACCACTACTAAGGACCTGCTGCGCACTACATTGCTGCGAGAAAAGGAAAATGTGGAATTCATTCTCAATAACGAAACCTACGAGCTGGTGGAAGAAGAAATCTCGCCAGTACCGAGACACAAAACGAAAGGTTTGCATCGACCAAGCGTGAAGGCGCCCCTGCGACTCGAGCTTGACGTGAGCTCAATCGGTCAGGCCGGCAGCAGTACACTGCCCGGGCCAGCAGCCTCTATGTCCATAATGCTGACTACGGCTACCTCCATCATAGAACCTCTTTCACCACCGTCAGATATCTCTCTTATTGTTCCAAGTCGGCCTGTTCGTGCATCATCATCATCATCATCATCATCAGTGGCCGAGAAACAACCCCCACTTGCGGAAAATAATCCCGTTACCCCTTCTGCTGTCACCCAAAAACGCTGCTACTCTAGGCGAAGAGTATTACGTAGCTCTAAGCCTATGTACAAGCTCAGCAATGACTCGCTGCAATCACACCCCTAGAGCGCAATTGGCTTTGTCTTTCTCTTTTTGAAGCAAGAAAAAATAAGAAATTGGAAGAAAAAAGCACAGTTGCCGAACCTTAAAAAAAACAAAATCTCGCCAAAAGCAGGCAAACTGGTGACTAAACATGGGACGCCGATGTAGTGCAATAACTTCTTGTTATTATTTGGCGAGATGAGTGGCGCAAACCCCAAGCCCACGTCCAATCTGGTGTCAGATTTCTTGAGATCGCGAGAGCTCTTCGCCGCAACCCCAGTTTGTGGGCAACGCTTGCTGAATGTTCGCAATAGCGTCGTAGATCGGTTGCCCTCATGTCTTAGAGAACGTGAACTCCCCGTAGAGCGCTACAAATTTGACAAGGCACATCCCCATTTATTGTTCTTTTGAGAATCTTGTCTTGTAGGATTGATGACATGCAGCCTGGTTCAGATCTTCGCTTCAGTTTGGTTGGATTCAGAAAATGTCGTGTTTGGCACCAAAGACAATAAGGTAAAGAAGATGGGACCGGTTGCGTAGTTGGTGATCTCTGGTGTGTGTGCGTTTGGGTGGATCAGCTGTTTTTGTGTACTCCCCGTTCCTCCCGGCTGCTGCATATCCCTCTGTTCACGGGCTCTGTACACCCGCCGCTTGAAGATCAGTGCGGTATTCACAGGTTCTCGGCGGCCTCGCGCCATTTGCGAGATGCATTCCTCTTCACGCTAATTATAATTTTTTCCAGCATAAGCATCAACCCCGGCAAGACACTCGTGGCCACTGGCGTACTCGCGTCCCTTCCTTTGGCAAGGGCACAGGACTTAAGGCTGCACCATTATTCTTTCTGTTCTTCAGGCAACCTCTGCTGCGGATATATTGCTTGTTGCACTGCCAGCCTTCACTCCCGTCGGCATTCTTTCTGTGCCAACTCCACTCCGCGTGTGCACCTACTTGATCAAGACCTCACACGGTGCTTGTGGTCTGGTTGTAGGGACACGAAGACTGGGTTTTCTCTTCCCAGTTTGCAGCCGAGGATACCCTCATTTCCTGTAATCCCTCCTCTTCGTAACCTTGGGATACGATTTACTCAAATCTTGTGGACGGCAAGGCTCGCGTGACTCGACGGTGAAAGTGTGGAAGTGCAACACGGAGCCGACCACGGCAAACCCTCGTAATGAAAGTTCTCTGTTATGCGCTGAAACACTGCAACAAATCGGTCCGGTCATCACGAGGCGCGAGCATGAGCTGAAAGCAAGGGATCTCAAGGTACAGAGTATCTGTTTTTTTTT
>CDFF01070822.1:5998-17066 GCA_000826265.1 Acanthamoeba culbertsoni
CCCCGCGCCTCTACTCCCCCTCCCCCTCCCCCTCCCCCATATCCATGCCGGATTGCAGGGCTGCCCCGCAAGAAACGGCAGTTTGTGTTCCAGATCACCGACCCCTGCTCTGCGTTCAACCGGTGGCATCCCAGGTATGCAACAACAACTTTCCTCCGCAACCCCAAAATCGATGCTCCCTCTTTGGCGTTGACACTCACATCCCCGTGTTCATTGATGTTCGCTTCCCAGCTATTACCTGATGGCGGACAGCGAGGAGGAGATGGACGAGTGGATTGCCGCCATCTGCACGATCAAGCTGCTCGACTTCGACCCATCACAACTCACCTCAGGTTCGTTCGTCCTTTCCTCGCCCCAGCTTGCCTTCGCCCCCCCCCACTCGTTGTGTAGCTTACGCTTCTCCTCTCTCTCTCTCTCTCTCTCTCTCTCTCTCTCTCTCTCTCCTGCTCTCTACTCTCGGCTCTGCAGACAGCTCGCCAAGTGCCTCGTTCCGGAAGGCGACGAGTGATGGTAAGTCGCACTTGCGCACGCTACCCCCCCCCCGGCCTGTTTTTTTATCTCTCGCCCTCAGCCATCCGTGCGCGGCGATACCCGTGACACGCCCCCTGATCGGGAGAGATACGGTGCGGGGGTGGGGGTGGTTGGGATTGGATTGGGGTGGTGGTGGTGGTGGGGTGGGAGCAGACGAGGTGCTGGTACAGCTGAGCGGGGAGCTGGACCCCTACGAGCTCGCTCGGCGCTATGGGATGGAGAACCGCGGGCCCGTGGCCTCCCTGCCCCACTCCTATCGCTTCAAGAAGACCGCCGCTGCGCCCGCCAACGCTCTATCCGCTTTGGGTAAGCAGAAGGGCGTCACCCTCAGCAAGCGCAGGTACGCGATCAAGCGCAGCCTATTCCTTCTTCATCCTTTCTTGCCTGCCGCGGTTCATCACTCACCCCTTCTTCGTGTGTGTGCGGGTATGTGTGTGTGTGTGTGTGTGTGTGTTCAGATTTTCGCTGGGCTCTTCCTCGTCATCGTCCAACGACAACGCCTCGTCGTATTCACTCACGTCGTCGCTTTCTCGCTCGTCGTTCCGCCTGAGCCTACCGGAGCCCCTCGCCAGTGAGGCCACCGGTGATATCTTGCGTTCGGTGCCTCGTGGAGTGGACATCCTGCTCATTGGCGACGGGGAGGAAGGCGAGGGAAACGGCGAATGGGAGGAGAAGAGCCTCGGGCTCGTCTGGCGCAATTCTCTTATCGGCCAGAGAGAGGACGCTTCCGCTTCCGCCGCTACGTCGGCCCTCTTGGATGATGGGCGAGAGGGATCGGTAGTTATCATCGAGGAAGAAGAGGACGAAGAAATCGAAGGCGAAGCGAAATGCCAAGCAGAGGGGACTATGCCGGGACCCCACCGCAGCCACGAGGCCCCCACGGAAGGCACGGACAAGCACGGAGGGGCGGCAGCACGCGTGGAGAGCAAGGAGGAGTGCGCCCCCGCGAACTCGAGGCAGGGCGAGCGGGACCATGGTCTCGTAGTCGAGGCGCAGGCGATGGATGAGGAGCAGGCCAGACGCATGGTGTTTGTGGTGTCCATGCTCAACTTCCTGTACAAGTCACTGTCCCTCAGGGAGAAGGCCGGCAAATCGCTCTCGGCCACCTCTGTGGATCCAAGCGGGCGTGTGCGCCCCTCCAAGAAAGACCTCAGCAAGCGACGCCAGGCGCAGGGAAACGCCCAGCAGCATGAAGAGGAGAACCGTGGCATCCTCCGGAGGAAGGAGATGGAAGAGCTGCTGGAGAACCTGTTCAACACCACGTACGACGATCTCAAATACCTGGATCTGCTGAAGGAGCTCCTACGGACCGATAATCGTGCGTAGATCTGCCATGCACATCACCACGCTCTCTCGCTCACGTCACACTGTGGACCAGCCTCGTTGCAGCAGCTGCTACTCAAGGAGGACCTCATCGAGGAGATAATGCGCGGCACACTAGGAATGGCGGAGACAGGCCTTCCTCTGTCCATCTTCAGCAAGCTCGGCATTCCACACCAGGGTGAAGCAGGCTCACCTTCCCCTGCTCTCTTCTCACTCATGTGGTGCTCACGTCCGCCCTTGTGGGGAGGGTGGGATAACAGTGCGTGTGGTATCGAGCATGCTGCTGGATTGCCTCGCCTCCCTGACGTCTCCCATTTTACCGCACTACAACCAAATCATTGAACTGCGCGGTACTCTCGTCCTCTCGCGACGTAAGAAGAGGAGGAGGGCGACCTCACATTGATGCGATTCAAACTTCCTCAGAGTGTTCCGGCGAGCAGCGCGAACATAAGCTACGATGCATATTTGGTGACCTGGACAGGCCGCGCCAGCGAATCTTACGCCGCTTGTTGGGACTCTTGAAGCGCATTGGAGAACTCACGGCCCTTTATCAGTAAGCTTTCCCCAGGATCTGATGATGAATGAAATGAGGATCCATTCTGAACAAGATCCAGGAATGGAAGAACGCTTACGGTGCCGCAACTGGCAATTGTGATGGCGCCGTACATGATTCGGCCGACAAACTCGGCTTGCATCGACACACGACGCACCAACGAAACAGAGAATCTATTTGGTGACGTTCTTATCGAACCATCCAAGTGCATTGATTCGCCCAAGCCCATAGGATTTCCCCTGACACCGCGCAGACGAGAAATTATACGCTCTGATTGGTTTCCTTCCTTCTTTCCTTCCTTCCTTCATTCCTTCCTTCCTAATTACCTTTTTCAGGGCCCACATCACTGATCTCATCACATACATGGTGGCTCGCTACGATTCTTTATTCCACCATCGAGCTCCTAAAGAAGCATATCTGTGTCCTAATCCGTCATCGTCGCTCTCTTCGTCCTCATCGTGGGTAGCTGCCACAAAGACACCGAGTAAAGGCAAAGAAAAGCACTAGAAAAAACGTTAACAAAAAGCCATAAAGTAGTTTTTTTTTGAATTGTAGTTGGTCAGCTGAGAGAATAGGAAAGCAGGAAACTCCTGCCGTAGGCAAGAAGTGTGCGTTTGTAATCTAACTTGTGCGTTTAAATCTTCCCTTCCCCACTTCGCGTAACCTCATGCTCTGTGGGACAACTCGACGCAGGGCTCTGGGGTGTCTGCCCCCAAGACGTTTGGGGCTTGCCTGCCGGCCCCTCCCGACATCAACCGCTCTCAACTCGAGGAATCTGATTTCCACCCACTACCTATCTCACCCAAGCGTATGTGCTCTGCCTTCGAGCGATAGCTACGCGCGTCGATCCCTCACGTCGACCTCCTCCTCTGCTACGGAACAACAAGACGACCTAAGGTGGTTGAACTTCGAAGATGCACAAATGGCCTTCCAAAATCGCACCAACTGGGAGTTATTGTTAGCTTGGACGGTGTTCAAGCTGTGCTCTTATCGTTGGGTGGTGAGAAACTCACGCCAACTCCTGGCCATCGCGGACACTGTGCTCGGCAAGAGGGTGGTAACGTGGTTGTTGCGCAACACCTTCTTCGCTCACTTCTGCGCGGGGGAGAGCCAGAAAGAACTCCTGCCCGTCATTGACCGCCTTCGTGCCGCTGGCGTGGGTGCCATTCTTGACTACGCAGCAGAAGCTGACCTGCCGGCCCCTCCCAAGGCGCCCGAATCGGCCGCCGTAACCAAGGCGGGCACCTCCAACGAGCCTCCTCAGCCCGCTAAGTTCTTTACGGTGCCGTTGCTCTACTCCCTGTGGCTGGCGCTGCTCTGCTCGACACCGCCTACGCGGGATTCTCACCTTGGTGTGGCTCCCCGTGTATATGCGTGCGTGCGTGCCTGTGTGTGTGTGTGTCCCGTGACACGGACAACAGCCGGACAAAACGCTCGATCGACGAGAGGGTGTCGTCTCCGCGCGCACATATTACTACGAGGTGAGTTCCGTGATGGCGTGTGCACATGTAGCCGCGCGTCCTCACTCGCCTCTTTTCCACTTCACCTGTTGTGTAGGACGAGGCGCACTGTGATGCCAACGCTGAAATCTTCCATTCCTGCATTGCAGTGCGTTGCAGCTTCTCGCTGTTGTGTCTTGCTCGCAGATCCGCCTAACCTGCCCCCCCCCCAAACACGCCAACCAATCAACCAACCAACCAACAATCATAGAGTGCCGGCATGCGGCCCGATGGCTTTGCAGCCATCAAAGTCACAGCCTTAGGCCCGCCCGTCTTACTCATGAGGTATCTCGCCTATGAAGAAGTGACACCTTGTACTTCTCGTCGTAACTCTTGGCTGCTCGCGAGCAGGATCGCCCATGTGCTGGAGGAAAGCAGGCGCCTGTTCAGGCGCTTCTCTGACGGTACTTAAGTTCAACTCGATCCTTCGTCACTGCTCCGTTCCTTTTTTGTTCACGTAGCGGAATAATAATGGCGAGGGGAAGGAGTGGATAGAGAGGTAACAACGATGACAATTCTGTTGCGTCCCCAGGGTCCAATGGGGTGGGAATCCGCCAGAGCACACCTTATCTGAAGCGGACGATCAGCAAGGCCAACTTTATGAAAGTTCTCGACGCGCTCAATGCGAATCTGTCTCCCGAAGAGCAGGCTCATCTCTTTGCCGCGATGGTAGGGTGCAACCCTTTCTCTCTTTCTTCTCTCTCTCTCTCTCTCTCTCTCGCCCCCCCCCAAACTCCCAATAATAATAATAATAATAATAATAATAATAATAATAATAATAATAAATGCCTGTCGCATTTGCGGCTGCTGTTCCTCATCTCTCCGTGGATGACTCCCCTCACAAGCGCGCATTGGATGCAGTGCAGTGGGAAGGCGCGATGGGGGTTGGATAGCCCCACTGCTCACGTGGCCTATGTTGTGTCGCACAGGATGTGGATAAAAACGGGGAAGTGGACTACGTGGAGTGGCTGGAGTCCGTTCAGCCCAACGACAAGATCCTTCACCCTTTCTTCCGAGCTGGCCCCGGAGAGAAACAATCCCTGCTGCCCAAGCTCAACGAAAAGGAGATGCAGCAGATGGACAATATGGTCGATCGCCTTGAGCGACTCGCTGAGCGTGCAGCCAAGCTGAGAGTGCATCTGATGGTTGATGCCGAGCAGACTTATTTCCAGCCAGCCATCGACCACATGGTGCTCAACCTGCAGAAACAGTTTAATCGCGAGTTTCCCTCCATCTACAACACCTACCAATGCTACCTCACCAATGCCCAGGGCACGCTCTCCCTCTTGGTTCGCGAAGCTCTTCTCCTCTTTTTCTGTCTGACCCGCGGCGTGTAACACACAGGTCGCGTGGACATCGATCTGGCGAGGGCGGAGCGCCACGGCTACTACTTCGCTGCGAAGCTGGTGCGCGGCGCTTATATGTTCCAGGAGAGAAAGCGCGCTGCCAAGGTAAGCTCACCAATTCCACTCAGGCTCATCATCATCATCATCATCTAATTCCGTGACCTTAATAGTTTGGCTACAAGGACCCAATCTTCCCGACAATTGAGGACACGCACAAAAGCTTCCACCACGTTTTGGATACGATTCTGCAGAATATAAACAGGGCTCAGGTGATGGTTGCCTCTCACAATGAGCAGTCGATCCGATTTGCTGTGGAGAAAATGCACGAGTATGGCATTCCCCGAAAGAAAGGCGGTGTCTACTTTGGTCAGCTGTTGGGTACGTCACCTGCGCGACGTCTGTACTGGTCGTGTCACGGATGGTCTCACCTTGGAGGGACTCTGCCGCAGGCATGTGCGACCACGTATCCTTTTCCCTGGGCGCAGAGGGGTACGGAGTGTACAAATATGTCCCCTATGGTCCAGTGCGCGAGGTGCTGCCCTACTTGATACGTCGTGCTGAGGAAAACGGCGACATCCTCAGCGGCGCGCTAAAGGAGCGACACCTACTGCACTCCGAGCTGATGAGGCGGAAGATTGTCTTCTGATTTAAGGCAGCGAGCTTTCAGCGATTCCCAGTGTGACACCAAGCGTGAGGTTTGCCCACCGGCCTGGCCAACCAATTTCTCGCCTTTCCCGACAAACCGCCCACTTTTCTGCTGACCTTATTCTAAAATAATAAATTGCTGGTTTCCCAATTATCCGTTTCTCGCTTTCGGGTCCTTCTTTGTCTTTGTCCTCGCTTTCTTGCTCGCCATGGCCCACGAGACCCAGCTCACCAACCTGTCCCCTGAACAGCTTGAGTCTTGGAAAAGAGATGGTTTCCTTTTGATCAAGGCCGAAGATTTCTGGAGCGCCGAGGAACTTGAAAATTTGAAGAAGGTTTGACCTCAATCATCTTTAATTTAATTTTGAATCGCTTTTGTTTAATGGCAGCTATGGGCAGTGGACCGCCGACGTTGGGACCTGGCCGGAGGTTCCAGGAAAGTGGATGATGTACTTCTCCAAGTCACTCAAGGATGAGAGTCGTTTGCTCCACCGGCTGGAGAACTTTTTCGACTACCACGAGGGTTTCAACAAAGCCTTCAACGGCGAACGGTTTCTGCACATCGTGTCGCAGCTCTTTGGCGAGAAGGCCATCCTGTACAAAGAGAAGATCAACTTCAAGTATCCTGGCGGCGAGGGCTTCGAACCGCATCAGGTACACAAAAAACCACCGCCCCGGGCAAAGCGCCTTATGGTCTCATGCGCCCCTCGCTTGTCCTACGTGTTTTATCAGGACCACGCTGCTGGTTGGTGGATGTACGGGCAAACCATTCATATCTCGGCCATGGTGAACATTGATAAGGCCACGAAGGAAAACGGTGTGTTTCACACGCCCAACAATTCGTGGATACAAATGTTTTTTATTTTTTATTTTTTATTATTTTTTATTGTTTTTATTTATTGTTTTTCATTCTGTTCTGTTGCAGGCTGTCTGGAGGCTGTAGCTGGCGAACACACCAAGGGCCTGCTTGGTCCCGAGTTCAAGGCGGTACCCCAGGAGTTGGTGGACAAATTCACCTGGTTAGAAGCCCCCCCTCCCTCCCCCCCGATCCAACATTTTCTTTACCGTGGCTGAGGCGCTGGGGTTGGTTACAGGACCGCATTCGAGACCAATCCAGGCGACGTTCTCTTCTTCAACTCCTTCGTTCCTCACCGTTCCTGTACGTACCACCACGTTTTCCTGTCGTTTCGCCTTTTTCTTTCGGTCTCATGTCTCTCCGCCCTTATGGCCACATGGTTCTATGCAGCTCCTAACCTCAGCGACAAACCGCGTAGAATCCTCTACGTGACCTATGGCAAGGAGAGTGAAGGCGACTACAGGTGCCGTCATTGTTTTTTTTTGTCCCTCCCCTTTGACGAGTTACTGATTTGGATGAGCACTGTACAGGGCCAAATACTACGAAGACAAGAGGAAGTCCTTCCCCCCTGATTGTGAGCGAGAGGAGGGCAAGACCTACACCTACAAGATCTGAAGGATTTCACTTGAAGAGCGAAGAGTGCATCAGCAATTTCCCCCCTCCTTCGCACATGCTTGGAGAATAGATTTTCTTTCAACACTTTTTGATATTCTTCTTTTTATTCAGCGTAGTAGGCCGCGAGGGCAGATGCCGATGTGGCGGAGTGCCTTTCATGTTCCTGGTGCTCTTGCACCCATTCCTCATAGATTGTCCGATACCAGGGCCGCGGCTTTTTCTCCAGGTCCGTGCGCCGCCACCGCCGCACGACGCCAGACTCTGCAGCGGCTTGCGAGGACCTGTCGCGGTTCCTTTTCGGCTGTGCGGCGGTCTGTCGTTATTGCCCATTGAGCGGTTAGGACAAGGAGGGGGCTGCACTCAACGGGGGGAGGGAAAGGCACCTTCTCAAAAGCGGGTTGTTGGCCATCTTTGTCGATGTTCTGGGCTGCGGTGGTCGTCAGCCACCCAAGAATTGCGTGACGAAAATGGGTGGAAATACCGCTGCTGAGTAATGCGTCGTGGTACGCTACGCCAGGCACGGTGCGGAACTGCTGGCAAAAAGTGTAGAGGCTACTTGAGGCTTCTGATTGGCGATAGCGCTCCAGCTCCTCCCTCTCGGATTTCGTGAGCTTTTCCTGGGAGGGAGGCATTAGCTGGCAACGGAATTGGCGGTTGAGAATGGGTCGTTCCAACCCTGGTCGTGCTCAGTAGTGGCTGCTTTTGCTGCTTTTGCATTTCTTTCTCACGGTTTAGCCTCAGCACCTCCTGAGCGAGGTTCACGCGGGGTTGCGGGCCAGAAGCCAGCATTTGGGGATCGATTCCGAACCGCACCAGCTCGAGGTGGATACCCGGGCGGTGTGAGCGCGACTCGCGCAACACCACACGCACGGTCAAGTGATCGAACAGCGCCACAGACACATCCAGAGCACGACCTGTCAGCGATGCATTGACCCCCCCCCCGGTACTCGGTTTAGAGTTAACGCTGAACCAGCGAACAGCAGACTTATCACCTGATATTGTGACGTGCAGCAGGATTCGTTGATTCGCTTGATCGTAGCTGTACCCGCTGATGGGCGCAGAATGCTCTCCGCTCGACGGCAGGGACAGCGCACCGGCTGGGATTCTGACTGTGCCGTCCTTTTCCTTGAGGTATACCGTGCCTGCTTGCATGAGAGTGGAAGGGGGGGGGGACGCGAGAGAGAGAAGAGACGAGAAAGATATGAGCAAGTATTCGCTTCCCTTTTTTGGTTATGGGGGGGAACGACCCTTGAAGCCGAATTTGGGAACGAAAACGAGCAGCCCATTGGATTTCACACCATAGACGAGAGCATCCTCCAATTCGTTTTCTCTACCCTTGAAAAAGATAGCCTGGAAGAGCGCCGCGGAGTCCTTCTGCGCATTCTTGGCCGCGCGGTGGTGCCTGTTGATGTGTGCCGCCAAGTCCGACACCTCGTCGTTGTTCATCACCGACGGCGCTCCGCCTTCCTCCAAGCTGCTCAACAGCTGCCTGTGCACCAGCACATCTGCGTGGAGGGAGGGAGGGAGGGAGGGGGGGGGAACAGGAGGCGCGCGCCCCCGCACACACACACACACACATGAGGGGTTGGTTTGTCCAGGTTCGTGGGCGTCAATGGACTTACCTGCGTATCGGCGGATCGGAGATCTGAGTAAAGTTGTGCAAAGCAGCATTGCATGCAGTTATATGGATGTTAGTCACCCATTCTCAGTCTCAGCCTCGGTACGGGCCCATGTACCAGTTTCAGGGTGGGAACCAGAAGGGGGAGGGGGCATTGGGTGGGAGGGGAGGGTGTGGTGCGGCACTTACGTGAAGTGGGTGTACATGGGCAGCGCCAGACCGTAGTGGTAGAACTGATCGATCTCGTGCTCGCCCGTGGAGATATACCTGCACACGAAATGCGGCGATTGGCCTTAGTGTGTGTGTGTGCGTGTGTGCGCGTGGAAGAGAGGAGGAGGGAGGGGGGCCACGAACTGTGCCTCGGACATGGCCTGCGTGGCTAGCTGGCGCAGCAGATGATTCACCCACGGATCGGAGGCCACGCTCGCCCTGTTCAGAGACTCCGCCTGAAGAGCGTGGGGGGAGGGAGGGAGGAGCAGGTAGGAATGGTTCTGTGTAAATTGTTGCGTGTATTGTATTGTATTGTATTGTATTGTATTGTATTGTATTGTATTGTATTGTATTGTATTGTATTGTATTGTATTGTATTGTATTTGGGGCGCGGGTAGGGCGGAAGGGTACGAGAGCCTTGTTGCTTGAGGTGTCGATGGAGAATCCCCTGGCCGCAGCGCACTCGATGAGCGTCTGGAAGGAGGCCTGGCGCGGGTACGGGTGGTGACGCAGCAGCGCTGCCCCCATGCACGCGGGTTAAGGAAAGGGCCCGTCCAAGCAAAGAAGAATATATAGGGAGGGGGGAGGGGGGAGGGGAGGGGCTGCAGGAGGGGGGGGGATAGGGTGCGGGTACCACAGGTGGGGTAGGACGAGTGGATACGCCGGGCCACATACTCGTTGGCGAGAATCATGAACTCGGCCACCAGGGCGTGCACCGGCAGGTCCTTCTTGGTGAGCAGCTTCACCGGGGACCGCGCCTCGTTGAGCTCGAACCGTATCTCCGTGCTGGCCAGCTCGAGGGCGCCCCCTTCCACCCGACGCGCCTATCGCAGCACCCCAAAGACAAAAGAAGAAAAAGAAAGGGAAAAAAGGGGGGGACAACAAGCGGAGAGAGACATGGTCAGCCCGGCAGGGCGATGGGCGATGGGCGATGGGGGAGGGAGAGCAAGGTGACTCGTACGTTGATAGCACGCGACATATCCAGGAGGGTGCGCAGCTCCTTCTCGAGGAGAGGCAAGTCGGGCAGCTTGGCGCGCTCCTCTGCCCTGAGGCTTCCGTCGATCACGGCCTGAGCCAGTTCGTAGGACATCTCCCTCACGGAGCGGATCACCGTGCGTCCATACCACACGCTCTCCACCTGGAGATAGGCATTATATCATGTTGGCGGATGCGCGCACCGGGAAAGGACACGAGGCGGAAGAACAGTTGCAAAGGGAGGAGAGCAGAGATCAACAATGATGTGTGTGTGTGTGTGTGTGCGTGCGCGTGTGTGTACGTTGTAATTCTTATCGAGAGTCCAGAAGACCGATACAGCCAGGCGATCGACCTGCCCTCGGATGGAGCACAGCTGCTCGGAGAGCACCGGCGGGATCATGTCGAGGCGCCGGTCGGCGAGGTAGATGGTGGTGGCCCGTGTGCGCGCCTCTATGTCGAGAAGCGACCCGTGCTCGTAGAAATAGGTGACGTCCGCGATATCTGGACGGGCCCGCCCCAGTGAATTGCAGCCCCGGGCCAGAAAAGGAGGAGGGGATTGAAGGGGGGGGATGACGCGCAGGCGGTAAGAGGACAACGAGTGTCTGTATAAACAGGACGGATGCGTCTTTCTCCCCCTCGGAAGGGGAGAGGGCGCGAGGGAAGGGAAGGGAAGGGAAGGGGGCTAATTACGGACGCCGAGTTCGTATTTTCCGTTGGGGAGGAAGCGGAGCGAAAGGGCATCGTCAATATCCTGGCACCCAATCGGGTCAATGCTGTACACTCGATGCGATTCTCGGATGTCTTTCCGCTTTCGGATCTGGTCGTGACCGTGAGCGTGATGACGGCAAAGGTGGGCATCAAGGAGAAGAGAAAAAATGTGGGTGTTTTGTTTTGTTT
>CDFF01070830.1:0-13321 GCA_000826265.1 Acanthamoeba culbertsoni
AAAAAAAACAAACAAACAAAACAAACGAGCGAACGAACCACAGCGCCCTCAACCACTGCACCGGAGCTGTCTCGGAAACAGTGAGTTTCTTGAGAAACGAAGTGAATGATCAATGTAGGCCGGCCGTCATCTCTGGTGTGTGCATTGAGAATCTGTTGTTGGAGTGGAGGAGAAAGGGTTTTGTAGTTGGGTGAGCTGGATCGCGAGAGAGCGTATGGAAGGGGATGGAGGATGAACCTCAACGGTATCGAGGTTCAGAAGCTTGGAGTGTGACTTGTAACCGCGCGTGTCCCACTCCTTGAAGGCCTCGATCTCGTGCTCAGCAAGCCTCGGCGACATGCAGGCTGAGATAGGCCCAGGATCGCCTCGCAGGAGAGCCGAGCGGAGGGAGGGAACGAAAGAGGCAGCCATCCTCTGCTTGAATTTCTCCGGCGAGAAATTGGGATCGAGGGAATGGATGAGCTTGATCGTTTTGGCGTGGTCGCTTTCAGCAAAGAGCTTGGACGTGGTGCGGCTGACACTGTCGGTCAGGTCGAGTACACGCTGGACCAGTGGGTTATCGCTTTCCACTATTTTCTCGCGCAAGGCCAGTGCCTTCTTGTAAGCGCCCGTCGCACGCAATCGATCCCGTGCCTCCTGCAGGCGCTTCTCTATAGCGGTCTGCATCTCTTGTGTTTTGACAACGAGCTGCGAGCGTGGCCCAGACGCGGTTTCGCCTTGTGCGTTCCCCTCGCCAGACTCGTCAAGAAGGTTGAAAGGAACCTTCTCCTTGACCTTTCTTACCAGCTCTGAATCTTCGGCCGAGGTTTTGATGTTTTCTCCTACCTTTTCTATACTATCTCTCGCCTTACTAAGGCTATCAGCCACCTTCTCAAGACCTTCTTTCGTCTTTTCAAGCTTATCGTCGATGCCGGCGCGTTGAGTGAAGTCGCCGATCGTTGACGTTACGGTATCTGAGACTCGTGAGCTGACGCGGCTGCCCGTGGCAGCGGCCTTCTCTCCCAAGTTTTTCAATTGGCTCAACCCCTCCGCTGACTTGCCTTTAAGCTTTTCCATCGACTCTTTCGTCCTCTTCAGGCTCTCTGACTCCTGCAACTTCTTCAGCTCGGCCATGGACTCATTGAGCTCTTTGCTGTTCTCAGCCTGCTCTTTGAAGGATTTCACGAACTCGGCCCAGAACCCCATTGTTCGCCGGTGCTCGAGTCTGTATGCTTGCCGTCCGTGCATTAACGGAAGTACACTTGTCGCGCCCATCTTCTTGAGGTGATGATGGAAGGATTGGGAAGTGTGATCAAAAGCACTACTCAAATGCATTTATAATGGTGGTCTTACTTGCACTTGGTACCCAAATGTTACATTTCGTGATCTGGCTAGAGATAGATGACGTGCGCCAACCCAACTGCCGCCGGCACAAAAGGCCGAAGACGAGTGGGCACCATAAAATACTGTGGTGACTCTTGCTCCTGATCTCATCTTCTGCTCGGAGATTGTTTGCCAAAACCGGACTTGGGGCTATTATGCCCAAATTTACAGGAAAAGAAGGCACAAGCAAAGGAGAAAAACGAGAAGAAAGCTCAAGAAAAGAGCGAAATCATGATCCAGAAATTTGAACGGACAAAAATAAGGAGAAAACTGGGATCTATTTTCTATATTTTATAACACACTTACATGCTATTAGATAAAGATGGTAATGTGAGTAAAGGACAAATAAAAAAATTAAAATAGATATAAAATAGTGTTAAAGGGTAAGGATCAGGCTGAAGGCAGGCATTCCTTTATAAGAGACCTATATCCCCTTTGGGAAATTTGGGAACTCTGAACAAAATGGTTAGGCAGCAGGCATTGAAGGCTGCATGCCTAAGGAGTCAAGGTCAGTGAAGATCAAGGCCATAGCTGATTGGCGAAAATTTCCTTCCAGTGGGGAAACAGGGACAAGTCTTTTGACCAAACAAATGATATGTGCTGGGCAGTGATTGGGCTGCATTATTTGCCTGAGTTTAGCAGCAAGGAGATAAAGTACATCTTTGCTTTTGTAGATAAAATGGAAGAAGCTTCTAATCATGGCATATGGGAGGAAGATGAACTTGTCATAAGGATAGTAAATAGGCTGTAAGGTCAAGCTACAGTCATGCATGATTGGACAAGACTTGCATGCCATACCAGAAAAATGATCATGAACAAGCTTTGCAATGAATTAGTTAATTTGTATGACAATGGTAAACTTGATTGTTATTGAGCATTTCGAAAAGGTGGATGCCTTATGATAGTAACTTGATGAAAAAGTAGCTGAGTTCAAATTATGTGTTTAACACATGGTGTGGTATTGTTAGATTGTGTGGACTCTTAGCTCTATTTCCTATGTCTTGCGCCCCTGCAAGTGAGCCCTTAGGTTGAAGGCCAAGCTCTCAGATTTACATGATCTTTGAAATTGTGCAATTCAAGCGTGGACTTGAGGAATAATTTCTCAAAGGATAGTTGGATGGACTATTAAACTAATGGTCCAGGCGCCAAGTCCTGTAATGTTCTTCTAACTGTTTGTTAAAAAGTATAAAAGGGCAAGATTGCCTATAATAAAGCACTTTTCTTTCTTACTCAAGCTTATATATCTTACACCACTCTCCAACATTTTAGTGATGATGGCAAGATAGCTACACCATAGGCTATCCAAAGAACACATGGAGACCAATGTAAGGACTACTCTGTGAGGATAAGCATGAATCCTTCAAAATTGACCAAGGAAAGGATTGTGTTTGAGAGATCAGGAAATTGAAGGAAATTCCTGTCAGAAATTTCCCTAGCATTGAAATAACAGATAAATAACGGAATTAACGAATATATGACTGTTGTAACGGTCAGGTTATAATGGCTAGGCCTAGATATAAATTGGAGAATGTTTATTTAATAAAACAGATTTACCCACATACAAACTCCTTTATTTTTGGGGTCTCCACGGCCTATTGATCCCCAACTATTACATTTTGGTGATGATAGCAGGATTGTCTTCGTTATTACCATAGACTTGATGATCCAATGAACAAGGAGATGAGCAGTGATAAGAGGGGAGTTCCAATAATACCAGAGAATGAAGCTGCAAGGATTGCCAGGGTTAAGTGGACGGCAGTGCAGAAGAAGGATACCTTAATTGCAATGACTGCAAAGAAAGGCAAGGCCCTTGAGACTAACTCCAAGGATGAGGAGAGAAGCTCCAGAATGGAAGATATTGAGGAGAAGATGGATGAGGATGCTGAGACACCTGTGCTGAGGAAGAGCACAAAGTTCCCAGTGCATGAAAATGAAGCAGACAACCGTGTAGCCACATCAAGGTAGCAATGTCAAAGTCTCCAAGTAATTTATTCTGGACTGTTCACCTCTCAGAAACTGACATCATCATCAATGAGCCAAGGAGCAAGCATGATGACTGGATTGACTACTGAGGGAAGTCATTATATGGTAGTGGGACTTCAAGACCTACCCAAGTTCTCTGTGTGAGTGGAGAAAACATGGTAGCCTTTGTGGAAAACATGGAGGAAGTAGTAATTTGAGCTGGATGGAATGAGTTGGAACTCATGATCTAAGCAGTAAACAGACTCTCAGGGAGAGTGATCATGGTCCAGGACTGGGCACAGATGGCAAGGAGGACACTGTGTACTGTCACATGGATTGACTTAAAAGAGAGATTGGTACAGACATATGCGCATGATAAGGTGGACTGTTATAAGGCATTTGCCAAGGTTTGAGCCCTTTGCTAGAAAAATGAAGAACAAGTCCAAGAATTCTTGATGTGGGTGAAAGCTATAGTGTGGCAAGTGATGACCAATGCCAATGAAGAATTCCTGGTGATGACATTCATTGATGGATTGATTTCATGACTTTGGGACAAGTTAAGAGGGAAACTTTATCTGACCTTACAAGAGGCGACGATCAGGGCCATCAAAGAAGAATATTATCAAGAAGACTTGTACCGTGATTATGAGGTGTGAGAAAGGAAATCCAATTGTGGATTGACCAAGTTGAAGTCACGATCAAGGGACATTCCAAGCAAGGGGAGTGGAAATTGGGCAATAAAGACAAGTGTTAAAAAGATCAGGAAAATGTTAGGAAATTCCTGCCTGGAATTTCCCTGGAACCATGATGACAGTTAATAATGGATATATGGGTGTTAAACGGTTAGCCTGCAATGGCTAAGCTCAGGTATAAATACCCAAGTGTTTATTGAATAAAGGACAAGACCCACACACAAACTCCCTCATTTTTGGGGTCTCCACTGCCCAGAATAATCCAACTACAACATAAGTAGCTGCAAAGCTAACAAGTTAAAAAAGATGCCAAATCCTTCCAAAGACAGTGTGAGCGTGTACCTGGGTGTGTGACCCCAATAAAGGTGTATTGTTGCTTAAAACTGGAATATTTTATTCTATATTACTTTTTCATATTTATCCCTCACTAGTGTGGAGTTATATCAACTCTACACCAATCAGATTTTCCCAGGAATTTCCCGCATTCCACTTATACCCCTGCAGAGGGGAATTCCCTCCAATTGGCTACTACCACAATCTCCCCCAACCTTGACTCCTCAGGCACGCAACACTTGATGCTTGCTGCCTAGCTCTCTCGCTCAGAGTTCCTAAATCCCTTGAAGGGGGCATGCGCCCTCTTAGAGGGGGCGCCCGCCCCCAGCCTGATCCTTGCACTCTAACATACCCCCCAACTAAGTCAAGACCGTCCCAGTCTCGTCCCCTAGCCCTTGGCTGGCAAGGTATTCATCTCGAAGTCGATCAGCTGAGAGGTCGACCTACGTGTAACCCTTCCATCATACTTGATATTCACGGCCCTTCTTAGTGTCGCAATGATCAATGATGTCTTCAATCTCATACTCTTCATCTGCAGAGCTCTTGTAGGGATCCGGCACTTCAGGTGGGGTTCCTACGCTCCCAGTCTTCGTCTTGGGTGGATCGTAACAAGTGGTTTCGTTCATTCAATATTTATCTTGAATTGTCCACCTCGCCCATCGTCTAATAAAACAGTTTGAGGAGTAGGTTGTTTTAATACCTTGTAAGGCCCTCTCCACTTCTTGGCGAGCTTCCTTGCTCGACCCTTTGTTGGTACTCGAATCAACACTTGATTGTCTGTCTTGTATCCACCCTTGCAAGGTTGGTGTTGCTTGACCATGTCAGCTCGTGACTGTTCCAAGGCCTCTTGGACTTCCTCTCAAATGATGTGCTGAGCTTCCTCCAGCTTGTGAATCCACTCATTGGGTGTAGCTTGGTCATCGTGGTCAGTATGTTTTGGTGTTGCAATCGCCGGTGCATTGTGCCCGAATAAAATCTCGTAGGGACTTCTGCCTGTTGATTTCTGGGGGCTCGACCTGTAGGCGTACAGGAGGAGCGGCAAGTACACGTCCCAGTTGTCCTGTTTGGTGTTGGTGTATCGGGCTATCATGCCCTTCAGGGTGCAATTGAACCTTTCGACCTGTCTGTTGGTCTGAGGGTGTCCCGGCGTCGAATACGCACGCTTGATCCCAGTTTGCTTTGCTAATTCTCGATGAAGCTCAGCAGTGAATTCTTTCCCTTGATCGCTGATGATCTCTCGTGGTAGTCCCCATCTTCCGATCGGATCAAGCATGGCTTCAGCCACTGTCCTTGCAGTTGCATCGGGTATGGCATAGACCTTGGGCCACTTGGAGTAGAGATCTTGCATCACCATGGCATACATGTTCCCTCAGTGAGACTTAGGAAGAGGTCCTATCAAGTCGATCCCTACCCTTTCCCATGGTGCTCTTGCTTCAATTGGTTGTAATGGCCCTGCTGTCGGAGAATTTGCAGCTCAATGCTCCTGACATCGCAGGCACGCTCAGACCCAATCATCTATGTCTTTTCACATCGAAGGCCACCAGTACATCATAACCATCCTCCTGTACATCTTATCTTGTCCCAGATGTCCTCCTAGGGGTGAGTCATGATGGGCCTCCATCAAGTTCTCCCTCTTCGACCTTGGTACAATCCATTGTAGCTGGGCTCAGTGCTGGGTAGCTTTCCCCTTCTTTGGTTGTGCCCAGTAAGTTTTCCACACTTGATCCTGGTCAAAGGTGATCTGCTCAAGTAGGGCAAGCTGTCTTGCATTCTTCCCCCTCACAGCATTGCCATCACCCTCAATGGTTTTAATGATCCATGCAAATTCCTCATCAGATTCAAGCTCTTTTCAATTGGATCCTAAGTCTGCGTCAATGGCAGACACCTGTCCCATTCCACCTTCCAGAAGCAGATCCTCAGTCCTGTTCACAGCAATCAGCTTGTGGGACAGTGCATCCCCTCATGTGAATGCAGCCCACACAATGCATGATTTTAAGCTGAAAAAATTCCTGCACATGCATGATCCACCTCACAATCTTCCCAATAGGGTCTTGTTGATCAAATAGCCATTGAAGGGCGTGGTGATCAGAGATCACTTTGATCTCACTACCTAAAAGTAGATGACGCCACTTGTTGAGAAAATAGATGATTGTGTATGCTTCTCGTTCAGTTGCTGACCAGTTTGACTCAGTCTTGCTAAGCGACTTACTCCCGTAGGCTACAACATGCCACCGTTTCCCATCGTCCATCTGTTCTAAGCAGGTGCCTATTGCGTAGAGGCTTGCATCGCAGCAGAGTTGGTATGGCCTGCTGACGTCTGGGTATTGGAGTACAGGCGTGGTTGTCAGCACCTTTTTGAGGTCCTCGAACGCATTGCTGTTTGGGTCCCCATTTCCACTCGGTTTTCTCTCCTGTCAGTACTGTGAGAGGTCTAGCCATCTTGGCATAGTCCTTCACGAATCGCCTGTAGTAACTTGCTAATCTGAGAAATCCTCTCAATTTTGTTCGGTTGGTCGGGATTCTGGCTTCGATCATGGCTCGTATCTTCCCAGGGTCGTTCCCTATGATGTGCCCAAGGTATTCCATATGCCTTGGCCCAAACTTGCACTTCCCAATCTTCACATAGAGATTCCGCTTGAAGATTTCCTTGAGGTGATCCATGTGTTCCTCGAATGTCAAGCTGTAGATTAATAAATCATCCATGTGCACCCATGCCCACGATCCCTTCGCTTCAGTGATCATCTCATCCATGACTCTCTGGAATGTTGGTGGGGCATTTGTCAGCCTGAAAGGCATGACAATCGGCTTGTACAGACCATTCCTGGTCATGAATGTGGCAATCTTTGATGCTTCCTTGGTCATTGGTATCTGCCAGAATCCGCTCGCAAAGTCCATCTTGGAGCAATATTGGGCTTTTCCTAGCCTGTCTAGGCACTTGTTGGGGTCCAACATCAGGTAGAGGTCATGGCGGGTTATTTTATTGAGATCTCTGTAATTGATACAGAATCTCCACGCCCCTGGTTCCTTCTTACCGACCATCAGGACTGGCGCAGCCCATTCGCTCTTCAACCTGTGGATGACGCCTGCCTTGAGCATTTCTTTGACCTCCTTGTTGATGATTTGTTGAATGGCTGGGGACACTCGTCTCGGCCTGGCCCTGATCGGAGTAGATTTAATAATTTTGATGTGGTGTTCTGTTGTTTGACTCGCCCTGGGACGGTTTAGTTGGGTTCTAAACACATCCTTGTTCTTTTGCAACAAGCCTTGCAATTGAAGTTTTTGTGCTGGCTGCAGGTCTGCGTTTGTGACCAGCTTCTTGATGGTCAGCCCAATTTCCTCATCGGTCTGGTTCTCCAAAGGGTAGGGCATCGTAGGGATCCCTTCCCCTTTGCCTGTCAGGGCTTTCTTGCTGAGCTGCAAGACTCCTCCTGCGGCATCAAGCTTGCCCTTGTATTTTATCAGGAAATCGAATCCTAAAATTCCCCCGGGACAACGTTGAACTCATGCTGGTAACTCTCGGTCCCCAACTTGAGTTCAAGAGTTGCTTGTCCCTCAACTTTAAGCTTCTTTCCTGATACCAGAGTCCACTCTTGATTGCATGGCCTAGTTCACGCTCCATCCGGTGTCACATCCTTGCACACAAAGCTATCCGTCACGCCTGAGTCAATCAAAAATTTGAACATCTTCCTCCGGATCTGGCCTTTTACTTTTGGTGTACGCCCCACCATAGGTGCGTTGATAGTTTGCACTTCGTCGGCCTGGATGGCATCCACTGTCTTTGTCTTGTCCTCACATTCAGGACAGTCGGCCTGCCAGTGGTCTTCCTTGCCACACTTCCAGCAGCCTGGTCCCTTTGGCCTCTGCCTCTTTCTCTGTTTCCTAGAGAAGGTCTTTATTGTGCTCCTCCCTCTGAACGGTTCTTGCTCCTGGATTATCCCTTTTCAACACTGTTCCCGCTTGGCTTGGCTTCTCACAAACCCCTGAGCGCCCGTTCCTTTCATGGTACTGTTGTAGTTAGGGTAATCTGGGCATTGTAGACCCCAAGAATGAGGGAGTTTATGTGTGGGTAAATCTCCTTTGTTCAATAAATGTTTGGGTATTTATACCCAGGCCTTAGCTGTTACTGCCTAACTGTTTAACAGCCATATATTCGTTATTTCCGTTATTTAACTGTAATTCTTGATCTGGGGAAATTCCAGGCAGGAATTTTCTGACATTTTCCTGATCTCTCCAACATACCCCCCAACTAAGACAAAACTGTCCCGGTTTTCGTCACAGCCCTTGGCTGTCGAGGTAGCGGGCCTTGAGTTCGTCCACGTGGAGATCACCTTCAGGCACCCAGCTATCATCATGTGTGGTGTACCCTTTCCACCGAACTCGGAATTCTCGCCCGGCCTTGAGATCGTGATGATCGACGATATCTTCGATCTCGTACTCGTCCTTGTCTTCTTCATCGTGGATGTGAGAGTCTTCCTCTGTGATCTCGACCTTGGGATCCTCCTTGATTGGTCTTGGTCGTCCACTAGATCTGGAAATGTAGTGTTTGGTCCTCTTGATGTTGAGCTTGAATCTTCCTCCTTTGCCATCATCGAGCAGAACGGTCTGTGCACTTGGCTGATCAATCACGGCGTAGGGTCCTTTCCATTTCTTGGCTAACTTCCTCGCTCGTCCCTTCGTGGGTATGCGGATCATCACTTGATCACCTGGCGCGTAGATCAGATCGTGCTTCGATTTATGGTTCTCTTCCATCTCTGTCCTTGCAGCTTGAAGTTTGACTTTGACTTCATCTTGGATGATTTCTTGGGCTTTCCTGAGCTTGGAAATCCACTCGTCAGTGCTTGATTTTGTCGATTCCTCCCGTCGAACGTTGATTAACGGGGGCGCAGGGTGACCAAAGAGTACTTCATAGGGGCTTCTCTCAGTTGACTTCTGGGGGCTTGATCTGTAGGCGTATAACAATAAAGGTAGAAATGCGTCCCAATTGTCCTGTTTGCTGTTCGTGTAGTGGGATATCATTCCCTTGAGCGTCCTGTTGAATCGCTCCACCTGTCCCTTCATCTGCAGATGTCCTGGAGTCGAGTAGGATCGCTTGATGCCGAGTCGCCTGGCTAACTCTTGATGAAGGGTTGCCATGAACTTGCTTCCCTGATCGCTGATGATTTTTCTGGGAGGTCCCCATCTCCCAATCAGCTCGATTATGGCTTTGGCCATGGTCTTCGTGGTCGAATCTGGGATCGCGTAAACTTCTGGCCATTTTGAGAAAAGATCTTGCATCACCATGGCGTAGGTGTTTCCTCTTTTTGACTTGGGTAGTGGTCCTATGAGATCGATTCTGACAGTGTCCCATGGACTCTCTGCGATGGTCGGTTTTAAAGGCCCAGCCGTCGGTCCACTTGCGCCTTGATGCTCCTGGCATTGCGGGCACGATTTGACCCAATGGTCGATGTCCCTCCACATCGATGGCCACCAGTAATTCGGTACCATTTTCTGGTAGATTTTGTCTCTACCAAGATGTCCACCGATCAGCGAATCATGATGGATCTTCATCAATTCTTCCTGCATCGATCTCGGTACGATCCACTGTAGCATTGCGTTTGGCTTATGTTCTCCATCCTTCTTCGATTTCAGAGTTGGCCAATATGTTCTGTAGACTTGTTTCTCATCCACTACGATTTGTTCTAGGAGAGCTTGTTGTTGCACATTCCTCCCCCTTCCAGTGTCGTCATCACCCTCGATGGCATGTAGAATCCATTTGAATTCGGGGTCCTTGCACAGCTTGTTGTAATTCAGTTCTGGCACAGCACTGATAGTGGTCAGCTGTCCATCGTCACTTGCGCCTGCATTCTTCATCTGATTGTCTGCAAATGGTTCCTTTGACAAGGCGTCACCATTCGAATGCACTCGTCCTGCACAATGAGTGATTTTGATCGGAAAAAATTCCTGGATCCTTGTGATCCATCTGGCAATCTTTCCCGTGGGCTCCTTCTGATTAAAGAGCCATTGGAACGCGGCATGGTCTGATTTGACCTCGAAGTCGCTCCCTAGTAGCAGATGTCTCCATTTTTCTAGAAAATAAACGATCACATACGCTTCGCGTTCGGTCGCAGACCAGTTCAACTTGGTCTTGCTCAGAGACTTGCTCCCGTAGGCAATCACATGCCAATTCTTCCCATCCTCTGATTGCTCAAGGCACGCTCCTATCGCGTAGAGACTTGCATCACAGCATACTCAGTATGGTCTCTTGAAATTGGGGTAACATAATGTCGGTGCAGTGATCAGAGATTCCTTGATTCGATCGAAGGCTTCCTGCTGATTGGCTCCCCATTTCCACTTTTCATTGTCGCCAGTCATCTTTGACAGAGGTCTGGCAATCTTTGCAAAGTCTTTCACGAATCAACGGTAGTAGCTCGCGAGTCCAAGGAAGCTATGCAGAGTTTGTTAGAGAGATCAGGAAAATGTTAGGAAATTCCTGCCTGGAATTTCCCCAGATCAAGAAATACAGTTAAATAACGGAAATAACGAATATATGGCTGTTAAACGGTTAGTCAGTAACGGCTAAGCCTGGGTATAAATACCCAAAGCATTTATTGAATAAACTAGATTTTCCCACATACAAACTCCCTCATTCTTGGGATCTCCACTGCCCAGATTACCCTAACTACAACATTTTGGCGACGATGGCAGGATCGTCTTTGTTATTGCAACATATTAGACGATCCAAATGAACTGGGAGATGAGCAGTGATAAGAGGGGAGTTTCAACAATACCAGAGGATGATGCTGCGAGGATGGCTGGAGCCAAGCGGACCGCGGTGAGAAAGAAAGATCCCACAACGACCGCGAAGAAGGGCAAGGCTCCCAAGCTCAACTCCGATGATGAGAAAGGAAGCTCCGGGATGGAAGATCTTGAAGAGGAGATGGATGAAGACGCTGGGACTCAAGTGCCAAGGAGTGGTGCGAAGCTCCCATCGCACGGACACAAGGCAGACAACCGTGCGGCCACATCAAGGTGGCAACGTCAAAGTCTCCAAGTGTTTATTCCGGACCGTTCACCCCTCAGAAACCTATGTCATCATCAACGAGCCAAGGAGCAAGCGTGATGACAGGATTGACTACTGGTGGAAGCCACTATGCGGTAGTGGGGCTTCAGGACCTACCCAAATTCTCCGGTGCGAGTGGGGAAGATGTGGTAGCCTTCGTGGAGAACATGGAGGAAGTAGCGATCCGGGCCGGATGGAATGAGTCAGAACTCATGATCCGAGCTGTGAACAGGCTCACAGGAAGAGCGACTGTGGTTCAGGACTGGGCACGGATGGCAAGGAGAATGCTGCAAACCATCACATGGATCAATCTCAAGGAGAGATTGGTACAAACTTATGCACGCAACAAGGTGGATTGCTATAAGGCATTCGCCAAAGTTCGAGCCCTACGCCAGAGAAATGAAGAACAAGTGCAAGAATTCTCAATGTGAGTGGAAGCTACGGTGTGGCAAGCAATGACCAACGCCAACAAGGAATTCTTGGTGACCACATTCATCGACAGATTGATCCCATGACTCAGAGACAAGTTGAGGGGAAAACTTTACCCGACTCTACATGAGGCTACAATCAGGGCTGTCGAAGAAGAATATCATCAGGAAGACTCCTACTGTGATCGTAAGGCGTGCAAAGGGAAGTCCGACCGTGGATCAACCAAGGCGAAGTCGCAGTCAAGAGACGATTCCGAGCGAGGAGAGCGGAAATCGGGCAACCGAGGCAAGTCCAGCCACGAAGGTGATAGGACGAAGGAGACACCAAGACCCTCCAAGTGTTGAAATTGTGGACAGCCAGGCCACAAACAGGCCGACTGCCCAGAACCCTCGAAGCCAAAGGACGATGCGGACTCGAGAGAAAAATCTTCGAAGCCGAAGAAGTATAACAGCATCGTACGAGAGGAAGAGAGGACCTTTCCCCTGACTAAGGTAGGTCGATTGCAGAGAGTGAATGGCAAGATCAACAGGGAAGAAGTCGAATTCCTTGTGGACTCCGGTGCGATGGACAGTTTCGTCCAAAAAGAATTTATTCCCGATGAATGCAAGGTCAAGAAGGCTGCAGGCTGATGGACGACAGCAGCGGGAGGAAAGATCCCAGTCTTGGGACAGGCTGAGATCGCATTGAAGCTGGGTGATCGTGAGTACGATCACGACTTTAACATTGTGGACAAGGATTTTCCCTACTCAGGCGTGATAGGATTCAACGTCCTCGATAAGTACCAAGGGACCCTCAATTGGAAGACCAAGTCTCTGACCTTACGGAGGAAGGTGGAGCTGCCAAGCAACCTTGATGGAAGCCCAGCAACTGCCGTTCCGTTCCCTCTTGAGCTGGTGACCAATGAGGAGATCGTCCGGGCATTGAGATTGCAAGCGAAGAAGGCGGACCTCGATGAGGATCAGAGGAGGCAATTGGAGGAGTTGCTCCTAGAGAACAAGGACGTCTTCCAGATTCAACTTGCCAAGGGAGGTGGCAGCAAGACGGCTGTCCACGACATCAAAGTGACAGATTCGACCCCGATCAAGGCAAGACCCAGAAGAGTATCCCTGGCGATGCAGGCAGTCATCGACGAGGAAGTAGACATGATGATCAAAGCAGGAGTAATTCGACCATCGAATAGCGATTGGGCAATTCTGATTCTACTTGTGCCAAAGAAGGAACCGGGCAAGTGGCGATTCTGCATCGATTACCAAGAATTGAACAAGAGGACAAAGAGGGATGTTTATCCAATGTCCGACCTGAACAAATGCCTCGATAGGCTAGGGAAAGCCAGGTACAGATCCAAAATGGATTTCTGTAGCGGATTTTGGCAGATCCCAATGACGCCGCGCGCGACGCAAATGGCCGCATTCATCACGCAACAAGGACTCTACAAGCCAACTGTGATGCCATTTGGACTCACAAATGCACCCCCTACGTTTCAGAGGGTGATGGATGAGATGAT
>CDFF01070833.1:5923-35303 GCA_000826265.1 Acanthamoeba culbertsoni
AAGTGACGAGCTGCCCTTCATGGGCACTGCCGGGGGTGGAGGTTCCGATACCGTACTACTGGGCTCCGGTGTGACGCCCTTCCGTAGGCCATCGGCGCGGACGGACCCCAGCCTCCTGCTAACTGGCCTACGCTCGGTGAGGCGGGGCGCTGGGACGGACGAGGCCCAATCTGTGCTGCGGTCACAGAGACCCCGTAAGCACGTCTCTTATGGCGCAGTGGACTTGGAAGCGCCAATGACGCCATTCGCTCCGCCGGCCAACAAGGTGGACAATATTATTTAGTCTCTTCGGCACTGTACTGTAAAGTGATGGTCCGATTGGGCATTATTGCTTTCGTATACGGTGAACCTATAATATAGGATATTAGAATACATGTTTAGACATTAGTGTCTCCCGACGCTTCGCTCAGGTCAGCGAGCGCTCGGCGGAGTTCTTCCACGAGCCTGTGGTCGTCACCGTCATCACTCATGGCCTGCTCCACGGCTTCCTGGTTGTGCGAAAGGAACTGATGTATGATGAGGAGGGCATCATCGCGGACGTGTGCCGGTACGGGCAACGGGGAGTCTCGGCCCGTCTCGGAGTCGTCTACAACGCGGCTGTAGAAGCGCTCGAGTGTGGGCTTGTTGGTGGTGATGAACGCGTTCAGCTTCTCCATGTACTCCTCCTTGGCGCCGGGAAGGGTGTCGTTGGCCAGGTTTTGAATCACCTTGGCTATGAGGATGAGCTGCCTTTGCGCCATCTTCACCAAGTTGGTCGATGTAAGCATGTGAGGGTGTGTGGGATCGGTAAAGGCAACAAAGGGAATTATGAAGAAGAAGGATACCGGGTGAGGGGGCTCTGCGAGCAGGCCATAGACCTGAGGCGCCATGAGGGCAGGACAGATGAACCGAAGGAAATAGAACCCGCCTATTGCGCGGTACTGTGTGAGGTCGCCGTAGCGCGCGCCGATCTCCTCGTGAATGTGTCGGATGATGCGACGGATGGGTATCGGAATGGCGCGCTCGCTGTCCACGATCACCTTCAGCATCTTCTGTGCCACAAGCCACAGCTCCAGCGTGTTGATGGTGGAATCAGACTCCTGGTTCATCCGGAGGGGATCGATCTCCATGCTTGTAAGTGCCAGCACGTCTGAAGTGTGGCCATCGTCGTCGGTATCGAGCTTGTACCGGCCATGCAGGCGTCTCTTTGACCGGGAGTGCATTGTTGCGAGCTCTCGCGAGTTAGAATTGCCGTGGTGTGACTCGCTCTGACCTATTTCATGTTCCAGTGAAGAAAAAAGAATTTAAATTAAATTAAACAACACAATTGAGGCATTGACAACAGAGGAGAGGAGAGGAGAGGAGAGGACCCTCTACAGGCTCTTCAAAGCTGGCCTCAATTGCACGATCGTTGATGGAGTGAACCGACAGAGCGAGCGTGTGCCACAGGTACTTGAGTCCAACCATCTTCATGTAGGCCGTGTACATTTTAGCGGCGATGCTGTTGGCTCGGAAGAGGGTGGACTCGTCGGCGGCCAACTCGACCTCGTATGATATCCGCCTGATGAGGAGCAAGCTCCCCTGATTGTTGGCTTCGAACAACCTAATCACTGCTTTCGCCAGCTAAAGCCTCGGCATTTTTTTTTTTTTTTTTTAAAGAAAGGTGATGATGGCACGACAGAGGGGAGCGACCGACCTTTTCCGCCTCGGTGGACGCCACGCAAGCGAAGATACTCGTGACCAATCTCCCCTCATCTGAAAGAAGAAGCTGCTCCAGCGTCCTGTAGCCCTGTGAAGCCAGCGTGCGATTGGTATCCTTGAGTCGCCACTGTCGATCGAAATATGGGCAGATATTATTACCTCTGCCTTTTTCTTGGGTATGCTTGGGTCGGTCACGTCACCGTAGGCCAGCTGCTCGTAGTTGGGTTGCTTAATCTCCTTGTGCTGGCTCCTGCGGCTTCGTGCGAAGAGAAGCGCCAGTAGCAAGGCGAGGGCAAGTAGGACTAGGCACACTCCTGCTAGTCCGCCCACCACCCCGCCCACGATGGCTGCGGTAGTATCAGAGTTCGTGTCCCCGCGAGGAGCAGGACTGCGGAACAGTGGTTAAACTCTCTATATATATTATCTATATGTAGAAGTCCTTCATCGAGCTGAGCGTAAGGAAGGGCAGAAGAGGATACCCGGACGGTGATGGAGAGGAAGAGAGTTCAGCGTAAATGAAGATCGCAGTGCCGTTGGTTACCGCGGAGCCGCCGCCATTCCGGATACGGCACCGCACGACCGTTCCGTTGGCGATAATCGTCGAGTTCATGAGGAACGTACTGCTCGTCTGATTGTCGAAGGAAAGCCACACCTGCAGCGGAGGAGGAGGGCCCATGAGCTAGTTATTCGACACTAGTGTCCCGAGGATACGACGGGGGACGTGCCTCGACCAGGTTTTCGTCTCTCTCTTCCACGTAGGGTATGTGGCGCAGGTGGTGAAAGGAAAGCTCAGGGTCGTGCTGGTCGAGCAGCATCATCACGGCCGCTTCCTCCCCCATCTCAGTCTCCGTGTCGGTGTCATTGGTTTCGGTCGAGTTTGGCGCGAGCGTAAGGTATTGCCATTGATAGCGCGGAGCAGGTACGCTCACGGCCTGGACACTCAGCTCGACCATGGCCCCGAGCGCCACGCCGACCTCCACTGGTGGCATCTCTGCGTAGTATGGCACGCTGGGCGTGATGAACGTTTGCACAAAGCTGATGCTGGCCACCTCGCCATCCGATACGCAGAGTTGCATCTGCATGGCGAAAAAGGGAGTCGATCATCGTATCAAAGTCATGGGTGCGCGAGAGCGTCCAACTGCCTACCTGGAAGTTGCCCGTATCCAGCAAATTAAACCAAGGACTGTCGGTGTCTGTGCGATTGTATTGAACGAGGCCGCAATTGGCGCTCAGCACGCTCCACGAGTAGGTAAGAGACACGTCAGGGCGTCCGGAGAAGCCAGCAGTAGAGTCCGTGTTGGTTGTGTTCAATGTGAGCGTCGAGAGAGCTGGCGCTGTAATACCATTATCATCGATTCTTGTCTGAGACGAACTCGCAGCAAGATCTGCACCCACCAACAGGGATGGTAAGGCACACTGAATGTCAAACCTTATGTCTCTTACCAATGACAACAGAGGGTGCTTGGTTCGGGGCTGCAGCTGCAGCGAGATCCATGAGCTCGGTTGCAGAGAGCGCATGATCGTAGAGCTTCAGTTCGTCGATGCAGCCCAAAAGCCCAGATCCTCCGTTCACGGCAGTGTTCCCAACCATAGTAGTAACCGGATTGTAGGGAAACGCTAGGTTGTTGATCTGTCCGCTGCAGGCTCGAAGCGATCCGTTGACATAGATGCAGATCCTTGAAGTATTGTACACGCATGCCACGTGTGTCCAGTCGTTGAATGGATCAGGGCCGAAGTTCGGTGTTCGCGCCGCAAAACGGTTTTGTCCTGTCAAGGAGAACTGCATCATGCAATAGACCTGATGGAGTGGGGAAATAAGATGATGATGTCCAATATATCTCTCGTGTAGGAGGTAGGGCGAACATTATAGTAGAATCCGGTTTTGTTGGACACCGTAGAGATGTGCCACTGTAAGGCGGCGTTCTTCCACAGAAGTGTGCGTGTAGAATTGGTGGCCCTTGGAAAAGGGATCATAACCCACGCCGCGAGGGATGTAGCAGAAGCGGTGCCACTGGGCGCAGTGTTAAGGAATGAGGTATCTGTTCGCACAACAATTATTGTAGAAAAATCACATTAATACAATACAAACAAAAAATAACATAAAAAAAGAATTTAAACCAGAAGCTAAGCGCACCCATGTAACCTCGTTTGTTGCTAAAGCAAAGGGCTTGATTAAACTTGGCAGTGTGGCTGACTTCAGCATAAGCCGACCCGGCCAGTGCAACTGGAAGGGCGTCAGGGGTTGGCATGAAAAACAAGAGGCTTGCAGTACCAGGAACGTTTGCTGGGCAGTACCCGGTTAGCGCCGAAATGGAACTAACTGTGGCATCTACACGGACCGTTATTTATGGTTTAGTTCCGACAAAAGAAGGAAGAGAAGGATGTGTACTATCGAAAGAGTAGTAAGCTACGAGCTTGGCCTTGACAAGGCAACTCAACAATAGAGTTACAAGGAGAAGGAATTGGTGGCTACTTCTCATGTGGGCTAATGAGAAGAAAGAGTAATATTCCTGAAGACAGAAAACCGGTATCTCATTTCGGAACAACCAAATTTAGCCCACTTCGCTCCGTTTCTCCGTTTTAGCGTGATGCCTAACCAGGACCTGCGCCACGGGTCCCTCACTGACGCCCAGTGCACCAAGGCCAACTCAACCAGGATACACTCATCTGGCCCCACGACAATGGCTCCCTCCCTCACTTAAGTTCCAAGTGCGGCACTAACGTCATCGTGTGCTCGAGCAGCTGGCTGTGGGGGAAAATGAGCGGACTGTGCCGTGTCGAATTATTCGAGCATTCCCGGTCGGGGCCGTGTCTACGTGCGTGCTTTACATTTTTTTCTCTTTTGAAACGACATAGCCAAAAGGACATATTGGCCCATAACCGAGCGATCACAACGTGCCTCCAGCATAACATGAAACCTCCCGTTTTCTTTCCGTAAGACCAGCCAAGTCAACGAGAGGCACTACGCTTGGACGCCCTGCCAATCCTCGGTGAGCATTGTTCCCCACTACACGGAGTCCAATTACCATGAGCACACTGAAAGGGAAGAGAGCATTCCACCAAACGGGCCAGAAGAGCAGAGCAGTCTTGGCGGCTCAAAGGATCCCCAAACATCAGTGCTCCTTGAACAGAACCGGTAAACCCGTATGTTTTGTTTTCCCAAGAGCAATGTTGTACCTCGACAGGCCTTACTCTGCAGCAACCTCACGACAGCGCGAGGTTTGGTGCAAGAAGAGCCGTTTGTTGTCTCCAGCTGAGATAGAAACTCTTTCAAATTTTCAGGACTAGCCAGCGGTGTGCCGGCAATGAGAGGCACAGCCTCTACCCGAATTAGGCTATCACTGTCGTCCCTTCTGAACACGAATATCAGGACTATAAAAGATGAAGAGACATTATACGTGGCACCTTATTTCGGTAGTTATGTTCCATCCCCAGGCCTCCAGCCTGTACTGATAGCGTTGTGCCATTTCTGCCTCACTCTGAGTGGCGCGGAATTGAAATGTGGAAGCTGCTTGTTTGATATTGAAGGGAGTCCCGTCATCGTTCCACATGTTGCGTTCCAGCATTTCCAGACCTATCCGTTCATCTACTGCATGCTGGTCTAGAATGTAGCTGACTCATTGCCCTATCAGCTGCAAGTGCATCGGAGAGGAGGCAGAGATCAGACGCACAGAAAATTGCCTTCTTTTGCTAGGATGAATTTGCGGTCAACCTGACCAATCACCTGCATGCCCTTCAGTGTCTCCCTGCAAACAACCATCATATCAATGTTGTAGTTGCCGCATTCCGAAGAGGTAAGAATCGGAGGATCCTCCTCTGGCACTCTGCTCAGCCTCTGTTGACGGGTAAGACCAACATGGGTTACCTTGAAAAGGGAAGAGAAAGAAAAGTACCTCACCGATGCGACAACTCTCCAAGTGAGCAGCAATCCGCTCGGAAGCTGCTAGCTGATGGGCATTCCCTTTTGGCCTTCGCCCAGAGCAGAGCTTCAATGGTAATACTGAGAACTTCTGTCGCTTTGCTGGCGACTCAGTCACAGCTTGTGACACGCAAGTGCTGAGAGAGCTGGAGCAAGCTGTGGTCTCCCGATTCTGACGAAGAACGAAGTGTTGATTGGAAGAGCTCTTGTGAAGATTGTGGTCCTGCTCTCCCTTCCAGGCCGCTGTAAGCGCCCGAGCCACACAGAGCAGCACGCGGTCCCAATCCTGTGGCCAATCAGTCTACAACCAATCTTTAACGATGGGAGAGCGCACCCTAAACTCAACTGCAGGAGTTGGAGAATCTGGAGTAGTGTCATAGTCTTCCACGGGGCACTCCAGATCAAGCAAAAAGATGGGGTATTTGTTGAAGATCGATTTGGCGTCGACGTCCAATAGACTCGTTGATACAGCGATCTCAGCTCCGCCGTTAGAGATCGAACATAAAGAGAGCTTGAGGTAGCTCTCGGTGATAAATTTGCGCAGCAGCTTGGTCTCCATGCGACGCTTGTTGACGACTTGAGACATAGATCATTAGGAAGAGGGCAAGAATGCTCGTCCGCACACGTACAAAAAAATTGCAGGCTCTACTGAGACATCAGCGAGTGGAAACCCAGCGAGAAAATAAAAAGACTGCTACAACCTTGGTATGGTGGCCACGCATAGGAGACGAAAGCAGGCCATGAATTGTGTAGGGAGGATCCGTGTATGCGAGATCCAGGAGCTCTGCACCTTGTCCGAAGAGCTCTTCGAATCTGGCCCGAATGGTACGGAGCTAATGATAAGGATATCAGACCATGTTCGGACCAGGAAGGATACAAGAACATGTACTTGTTTGGTTTTCAGAACTTGAATACCGCGTGATGCATCGTAGAGTGTAAAGGATACACGTGGATGCACAAGCGCGATGACCGCCAGCGCTTGCTTGACCTTTTCAACTTCCTGAAGGGGCACGAGCTGCTTTCGGCGAACAGGCACGTTGTAGAAGAAGTCCCGAACGATTACCGTGGTGCCCAGCGCCTTCTGCGCCAATAGAGTTTCGCTCTTAAGAACTGCGCCCCCACGCACTATCTTTGTGAGCGTGTGGGATGAGGCGGATCCTCTAGTAAAAATCTCGACGCTTGCAAGCTTGCAGAGGCTACTGAGGGCTTCTCTGCAGAAGGTCCAAAGATCACTATTAACTCCAGCGCACTACGACTGCAACCGAAGTACCCTCGAAAGCCATAGCCACGACCTTTGCTCGCTGTGTCCCTGGATGTCACTAGCAATGCGGTAAGCGCTACTGGAGTAGTTCACCCATAAAGCGGGGACGTACCCGAGCGCGCAACACCAACAAGTTCAAAGTCGGGCGGCGCAATGCCGTGACCTATCAAGTGTCAAGTGGCCAGTTGTGCTTCGAGTATAGCATACAGTACCATTGTCTCTTACTTCAAAGTGATAACGTTCCATAGCTACACTCACGTCCACCGTTGTTGCCTGTGCGTCAATGCCTGAGCCACAAGGGAAGAAGGAAAATTGATGAGTGTCGAACACTAGCGGCCCAAAGAACGGCGCACTATTGAATGCTAGTTCTTCCACGGCTTGTGTTATGGACGATATGGTTTGCGAGGATCGAACCAGGTCTGCTACGTCCGAGGCTAAGCGCTTCATGCCAAGGAGAAAAGGAAATGAAAAAAGAGGGGGAAAAAGCCAGGAGCCTTCTTTTGCCTGCGTCAGTCAACACTTTCCTTTGGATGATTGTCTTCGTTTTCGTCTTCTGAATCGCTCACAAGGGCGTTCATTTCTGGCATGCTCTCCTCCTCCTCTTCTGCTTTCTGCGGCTCTGCTTCTTTCTCGCTTGCTTCAGACAGTTGGCTTGCCGGTAGTGGTTCCTCGTCACGCATCAGATGGTCGACAAGTATGTAGAAGAGCTCACTTATAGATTGGTTATCCTCCGCCTTGTGTGCCTCCCTTACAATAGGATACTTTGAAGACAGACATTAGGAATGTATAGATGGCACTGAACGCTCTGGAAATTAGTAGTACCACTTGTTTGGCTCGCATGAGGTCACGTCCGTGTCTCGTGCCAGTTAGCAGTGTCAAGGACTCAACCACCAGCTTCCGACTTTCTGGATCCTCCTCTCGCAGTTTGTTGGGGCCCAATTTCGTCAGAAAAGCGGGCATGCCTTCTGCCTCGTCTTCTGGGAAGGGCTCGGGCCCGATCAAAGGATAGAGCAAGTAAGGCAAGATGTTCACTTTTCCTTCATCCAGCATCCAGCCATGCTTGGACTGCTCGAAGCAGCAATTCCTGATAAATAGTCTCGCTTAGCCATAGCGTGATTCGCAGTCTACGAAGCAATTCGTACTTGATAACGCCCAGAACTGCTCGCTTGCGGATAACATTGCGGTGCTGAATGTCCTTGAGCAGATCCTTGAAGATATCACGTTTCTCATCCAGTAGAATCCGCCTAGCTTCGGTAAGTTGCGTCACGTTCATCAGTGTTCTCGCAACCCACGCGTAAGGGTCCTTCTTTTCATCTCCCCTTTTGCTTACGAGGATCTCTACGAGTTTCTCTAAATAAAATCCTTCCATCTCTTCACCGACTTGCAGCAACTGCCTACTTCCTTCTTCTGCTCTTGTGAGATTGTTGAGCAGTAGAATGTCCAACTCTCCTAGTTGATGCTCTTCGTTCTGAAAAGGTGAGACAATAAGGAGAGCGTTTACACGTTAACACAGAACAAAGAATAGGATATACCATCAGATTGCGAACAAGGTTCACACAAAATCGCGGCCTCCGAAGAAGCTGTAGAGTGAACTCAGGGTCCTCCGAGAGGTTAATCAAGCAGGTGTAAGCCAAAGTGGCAATTGGCTAACCAAGAGAGATTAGATCGATTGTCTCACATCAGTTCAGCACAGAGTCCGCATACCCGTAGATCACCAAGAAGGCGGCAGAGATTGGGCAAAATGGGAGTTGTTCGTAACAATTCTCTGCCATCGGGAGTGCCCGTGAAAGACACCAAGTGCTGAAGCGCAATTTGTCGAACCTGAAAGAGATGTCTAAGTTGCAGCCATTGGTCACTTCATTCACATTCACCTCAGGTTTGGAATTGACCAAGAATCCCACCAGCTCGCCAATCTGTTCCTCCATCTTTTGTGGTGGGGTTGAAAAAAAAATAATCGACAAGAAACGAGTATTTCCCTGGCTTTCCGGGCAGTAAGATGAAGACAGACTAACGGGACTTCAAATTCGTGAGCTGCCCAAGAGAGCTGAGCCTCTCCCGGCAAGCCCATGCTACCTCCAAGGCCGTACAAAGAGGCCTGTTTGCGCACACCACCCATACCAACCCAGAACAGAAACCAAAAAAGAAAAGGCAATGGTCCGTGTTTCATTTGGCCATAGTACCACAACAGTAGATAAGTCTTGCCCTGGCCCGGGCGACGGTGCCCCCGTGGCAGGAACCTGGGTCTTGTGCCTTATGTATCAAGCATAACGAGAAAAGTCCTCTTTCCTGTTTGTTTTATTTCGTGGGGGGAGGAGAGCGGACGACAATCTTCCAGACGGAAACTTGCAATCACTGTTGTGGCAAGTTTTTAGCTTGTTCACTCACACTATCAAGTGGCTCCAACAGTCGAATGAGATGATCTATCAGATCGGTCCTCGTTACCATCCCAACCAAAGAACCCTGTTTATCCAAGACCGGCATGCCTCCGCTGCACAAGAATAATCTAATCATCAGCTTGGCGTCGTAATTAATCGCAGTATCTGCGCCAGCACGTACACATTGGACACTCGCATCATCTTTGCTGCTTCTACGATAGGTGCGTCGTCTGTCACCGTTGCCACAGAACTCCTCATGATTTCACCCACTTTGTGTCGAGCCAAGTGCTCCAGCACCTCCTGGGCGCTCTCTTCCAGGAAGGGACTGTCGGCAGCCAGGCGCAGGTTGCGCTCTGTGACAATGCCCACAAGTTTGTTGGGGTTGCTTGTCTCCACAACGGGCAGACGATGGATGCGCTTGCGTAGCATTATTCCCAACGCCACATTGAGAGGTGTGTCAGGGTTGACTGTGAAGACAGGCTTGGCCATCATGTCGCGCACATACTGGTATCGGCTCATTCTAAACATGAGGTTTGTCGTTTGTGAGTGTGGTGCTGGCTTTATAGTCGCAGTAGAAGCACTCCAGAAGTTTCACCGGGCTGGTTGGTAGGTTGTTTTCTTTCTCTCTCAGGGGGCAGGAGCGAACTTGTAACTCTGCAAGCTTCTGCAATTTTTCGAGCAGAAATGCACGAGAATTCATTGACTCGGCCACTAACGACAGGAGCTCCGCACCGGAGTGTAATCACTACTGTAATGGGGCTATTGCACATTCGTTTAATACTACAGCATTTACAAATGTACAACTGCAGCTGGGCCTTTAACCGTTTCATTGGGTTGCAACCTCCTGGGCTTGACAGGCCGTGGAAGTTCCAGCATGCGGATGGGTCTTTTTGGGCATCCTCTTCGGCCGATGCACCTTGGTGCGCACCTCCGTAGGGCCTCCATCTTCCGTCGATGCCGCACCGTGAACAAGGCCCATCTCAACATCAGCGCGCTGTAAGCTCGCTTTCCTCCGCCGGGTAGGCTTCTTCTTGTGAGCTGCAGCGGCAGTCGTGGGCTGAAGTTCACCAGCGCCCGCCTCAGCGGCGGTAGGCTTGAGCTTTCTCACCTTAAACCGCTTGGGAGCCTTTGGTGCAGACGAGCTGGGATCATCAGCTGGAGTATTCAAGCCAGGGAGAGAAGTGGCCCGGCCGCCCACCCTGCGCTGCGTCTGCTGCTTGAACAGCGTGAGGCGTCTTTGCTTGGTGCCCGTCTTGGAACAGAAGAAGTTGGCAGAATGGTGATGCAGGTTGAAGTCCTCCGCAATCTCGTGAGCAAGCATTCGCTCAAAGGAGGATAGGTCGGCGGGAAGATGGAGCTTCGACTGCAACTCGTCGTCTACAAAGAGCTTAATGCGTTCGGTCAATTGCTCTCTAAGGAAGGCCTCATCGTCGCGGGCCTGATTGACCCACGTTTCGACGTGGGCGTCATGGGTTCCTTCTTCCGGTGATTCACGAAGAACGGGCAAGGGCTGCTTGGCAGGGGTCTTCGGAGCAGCAATGGGTACCGGAATCGCAGTTGAAGCGGCCGCCGCAGTCGGAACCGGCGACGAAGGGTAGTAGTTGTGGGGCACGACGGCCCCTTCGGGCGGGACAACCACAAGTTTGACGTCGATGGGCCGCCTTTCCAGGTCGGGGTAGAGTCGCACCTTCAAGCGCGTGAAGGGCTTGATCTCTTGAATGATCTTGGAGGCGCTCTTCTCACCTTCCTCGGCAGCGGCGCGCCAACGGAGGAACAGAGTCTGTTTCTTCTTGTCGTGGTCAAACTTGGCCAGGTGCATGTCCTCCACCCGTGCCAGCTTCTCGACGCCGTAGAGAGGCACATAGACCTCGAAGCTGCGACTGTTGACCGTGATCACGGTCGCGTCGAGCTCCTTGGGTGGGTGATTCTTAAGCAGCGTGCAGAGGAACACCAGGTCGCACTTTTCCTGCGCCTTGTCTGCCTTCGTCTTCCTTGTGTTGCAATTACTGCAGATCTCGACGAGCTCCTCCTTCTTCAGCGGCGCGGCCTCGCCCTGGAGGCAGGCGTCGAGAAGGCGGTGCACAATCACGTCGGCGTACCGCCGGATGGGCGACGTGAAGTGGGTGTAGTGATCGAACGCCAGAGCGTAGTGCCTGTACGCGCCCTCCTCGGCGCTCTCGTCGGTGCAGGTGTACTTGGCCACGCACATGGGCTTCATGGCGAGCCGCGTCACCACCGTGGCGATGTCCGGGTTGGGCAGCCTGCGCAGGGCGTCCAGCGAGCGCTGGAATCCCTTGGAACTTCCGGTGTCGAAGTCGATCGAATTGGCGGTGCACATGGCGATGAACTCGGAGAGCTTGTTGGGATTGGGCTCCTGGTGGCGACGGAGCAGTGCCCTGTCGGGGTACGCCACATGGATGCGCTTGGCGACGCTCTTGTTGGCCAGAAGCATGAGCTCCTCGATGAGGAAGTGGCTGGCCGTGCGCACGTAGGTGCCCACGTCGATGGGCATGCTGTTCTCGTCCAGACAGAAGTACATCTTCGCGTCGTCCAAGGTCAGCGAGCCGTCCTCGAAGCGCCGCTGGCGCAGCGCCTCCGCGATCTCATTGAGCACTCTCACGTCCTCCACGATCTCCTCGACCGCGTGCTGGGGCGCGCTCTCGTCCTTGAGGAAGACCGAGGTCACGCGCTTGACGGGCGCCGGCTGCTCGCCCTGAGTAGCCGGCTGCTCGGCAGGGGCGGGGGCGAGAACGGGGGGGCTGAAGGTGCCGTCGAGCATCTGCTGTGCGGCCTCGTAGGACATCTTGACGCAGGAGCGGATGATGGTGCGTCCGAACCACGGCTCGTCCAGCACGTTGCCGGCCTTGTCCATGCGCCATGTGACCGAGAACGCGAGGCGGTCCTCGCCGGGCACTAGCGAGCACATGTTGTCCGAGAGCAGGCGCGGCAGCATGGGAATGGAACGGTGCACCATGTAGACGGTGGTGGCGCGCTTCCTAGCCTCCACGTCGAGCGGGGTGTCGGCCTTGACGAAGTAGGTCACGTCGGCGATGTGCACGCCCACCTCGTAGGTGCCGTCGGCGAGGCGCTTGCACGACACGGCATCGTCCATGTCCTTGGCCGTCGCCGGGTCGATGGTGAAGATGCGCTCCTTCCGCATGTCGCGCCTCCTGGCGACCTCCTCGGCGGGGATCTCCCAGCGGGCGGGCGCCGGCGGCACCTGCGGCAGGCAGGCGAGCACCTCCGGCGAGAAGCAGTCTTCCCAGTCGATGCCGTTGTCCTCCAGCAGCACCCGCAGCTCGACCTCCATGTCGCCGGAACGGCCCATGTTCTTGATCAGCTCGCCCTTGGGGTGCGAGCTCGACGCAGACCAGCCCGTGAGCTTGCACACGAACAGGTTGGTGGTGAGCTCGCTCGGATGGCTGACGAGCTCGGCCGAGAGCCGCTTGACGGGCACAAGAATTCGCGGCATGCGCTTCTCCAGCGGGACGAAGAACGCCAGGAAGTTGCCCTTGCCGAGCTCCTCCTCGGCCAGGCCGCATGGCTTCAGGTAGCCCACCATCTCCTCGACGTGGTTAGACTTGGTGATGGCAACCACCTTGGCCGTGCGGCGCAGCTTCACCTCCTCGCCCTCCTTGGGCGCGGCCGATGCCTCCTTGCCGCTGGGCTTCTCCGGCTTGGACTCTTCCTGGGCGCTTGGATTCTCCTTCTTTTCCTTCTTGTTCTTCTTCTCGATGTTCTTCGGGTTGGGACAATCGCGCGACAGGTGGCCCCTCTCGCGACACTTCCAGCATTTCTTCTTGTAGTCTTTCTTATCCATGACTACAACAACGTCGGCGGCGTCCGGCTCGGCTGTAGCGGGCCGGATCGACGCGTCGGTGGCAGACGGTAACGCGTTGCTAGGCTTGTCGGCGACTTCGACGGTCACCTTGGCCGACTGCGGCCACCAGTCTCTCCTGGCGGACTGAGGCGCGGTCATCTCCTCAGAAACGGAGACCTCTTCCTCGGTATCGGTGACCTCTTCGTCGTCGTTATAGGAAACCTCGGTCGTGGCCTCTGCAGGAGCGGCAGAGGTCACGCTGGGCTCGGTGCCGAGCAACTGATCATCGACGTCCTCGTCCGTATCGCTCATGAGGTCGACGAGCGAGTCGTCCAAAGCCGCAGCTGGTTGGGCGATCGCAGCGAGTTCGCTTTCGATCTCGTCTTCGTTCGGGGCGTGCTCGTCGCCCTCTTCCTCGTCGTCCTTGTCATCCTTCACGACCTCCCACTCGCTCGGGTCGTTGAGTTTGATCACCACGGTGTCGCCCTCGAAGGCACGATTACGTGCAAATATGCCGTCGATGAGAATATCCTTGTCGAACCCCTCGACGGACACGTAAGCCAGACGCATGCGCTTGTGATTTACGCGCAGTACGCCCTCAAGCAAAGTGCCGTCCTTGAGGCCCTTTTCGACCTCCTCGGGCGAAAGATGCTCCTTGAAACGTGACCGCCGCTGCTTGGTGGGTGTATACGGTTTCTTAGCCGGTGCAGAGGGCAGCGAGCGAAAGGCACGCTCGCCATTGGCGGCGAGGCGAACGACAGACGTCTGTTGGTGGCGGTAGTCGAAGCTTTCGGCGTTATGGTTCCGCCCTAAGGATACGGAGAGAGGCAGCGCGTAAGTTGGGAGAGGAAGAGTCACAGAACGAAAACGACCAAGTTGCAAACCTTTAGTGGCAGCCAATTTGTGAGGTCGTTGATTGTGTTCCCCATGGTGATGATGCTGATGATCCTCTTTGGAGTCACGCGAAAACCCACGCCTCACTCGAGGAACGGGCTCACGTTCCTCGACGTCAGCAGCGTAGCGTCGGCTTGATAACGGGCGCATCGGGCTAGGTTCGGCACTGCGTGTTGCCTTCGCCATGCCTCGACCTCGCCCCGCTCCACGCTTCTCAAACTTTTTAGCGAGCGAGGGGTGCACAGGCGCATACACGTAGTCAGGTTCCTCGGGAGTCGTCGCAGCTGGGCCTCTTTCTTCGGAGGCAAACCAGGAACTCAGAACACTTCGCGTGTTGGGATTCATCTTGTCGTTGATTCAATCAAACTGGAGAAAATAAAAAACTGATTTAAACGATGAGCCCACAAATGGCTCTTGGGTGTTTTTCCTTCCTCTAGGTTGCCTCTAGGGCACTGGATCGTCGTGTACGGCGTTAGGTGGAAACCTCAACAAGAGAAAAAGATGCAAAAATGCCCTTTTGTGGTTGACAAGACAGAAAATACCGAGAAGGAGAGCTGCGTTCCAGGAATACCGAACGTAGCCGTTGCGTTCCCGTGAGCATTGATTTTCTCAGCTCATCAGAGAGAAAATACACAGAAAATACAGAGTAATTAGCGCACGCTCTCTTGCTACCCTCACTACATGCGTCGTGCATCTACGAACCTACGAACTCTGACTACCAGGCGCACTTTTACCACCAGCGCACTTCATACAGTTGGTGGCAGCCGTGCCCAGCGGAGATTTTTCTCCTCCGGTCATGTAAGTGACGTACTTCACATCTCTCCGTAGCGCATAAACTCACCCAACAGTCATGAACCGCTGAAGAAACTTGTCTGGAAAGGCGCCGCTTGTCATGCGGGCCTCAGCTTCGCCGGAGGATTGGCCCTAGGCGCTGTGCTCGCCTTTCAGGGCGACCACTTTTCTACCCGAACCGTTTCGGCGGCCGAAGCCCCCGAGGTCCCTCAGGACGCTGTGAGAGAAGAGAGATCGGGCTTCCTCTTTCCAAAGACGCTTCGCCTGAATGATTTAACTACGGGTAATGGCTGGCTGAGACTACCTCACTCACTCACTCACTCACTCACTCATGCTCATCTTTTCCACGGAAGGTCACGTATTGGCCGTAGGCATCAGGAAAATGTACGTGATTTTTACGACCTACGCGATTGCATTCTATGCGGACCCGAAGGATGTTCGCCGCTCGCTGTCCAGCTTCAAAGTATGCTGCTCTATTGATGGCACGCATCACTCTTTACTAATTCCTCTCATACATTAAGGATAAGTCTTCTGATGAACTGAAGAAGGACCAGTCCGTTTATGATGCCTTGAGAGACGGCCAGTTTACCAAATCTATCCGTCTTATTCCTACAAGCGATACCTCAGGATCGCATCTTCGCAATGGTTTGGTCTCGGCAGTGTCAGCGAGGATGACGGAGAAGAAAGAGGAGGCGCTACGCGAATTCGGCAATTTCTTCCCGGCCCAACTCAAGAAAGGAATGTTGATTGACTTCATCTGGTCGAAGGAAGGCAATCTTAAGGGTACATCTCTCAATCATATTGCACTGTTTCCTCTTGACTACAACACCCGCACATGCACTACAGTATCGGTAGACGGCCAAGAAGTTGGTGTAGTACACTCGCCAGAGCTGAGCCAGGCATTTTTCGAGGTCTATCTTGGTCGCCAATCCAAGACTCCCGATGTAAAGGAGAAGTGGGCAGCTTCCATCGCCGAATGGTTGAGGGACGATAACAGCCCGTCACCACAACCATGAGTACCAGAAAAGATACATTACAGTTGTACGCGTTCAGCTAATGAGTGTCGATATTCTGCTTGTGGCTATGGCAGAGTACTAGGCCACTAAAGAAATTCTTTGAGAAATTTGTTCTCTCCGTATTCTCCTATTCCCGCTTAGAGGAGAAAGTGGGTTATCCCCTAACCCCGCTACTCTCCGTGGCTTCATGAAATGGAGTCTGAGCCCACATCAAGTTGACCAACACATACACACCTCGACGAACTCGCTACGTGGATGGGCAACACACAGGATATCGAGAGACGGATACACGACGAGGCGACCAATTACGATGGGGACCTCTGCTTTCTGTCCTTCGGCACAGGTGGTTGCTTTGGCCATCAAGAAACACACCACCAGCAGAAGAATGGCTCTGGCAGAGGCAGTGAGAACTGGGAGAGATCACATGGACTTAACCCAGTGGAAGGGAAGCTCCAGCCCAGCCAACGAAAAATGAAGAAGCATTACTTCACGTCTTGCGCTGTTAGTAATTGCTTCACTGGTTCATCCTCGAACCGTCAGAGCGACGACATGAACGAGACAATCTTTTCGTGTGGATGCTTGCACATAGGGTGTCTTGCACCTACATGGCTCAACCCTTCACCTTCCACTCAACCCCGTGAGAACGAAGAATTCGAGCGAGAGCGACGAGTCGAAATAGATATCGCCATGCTTAAGGCCCGTGAAAGTAGACAGAAAGCAAAGAACTTCGACATCAGCCCGCCCCATCAGGGCACCTTTCGGCGTACAACCGACGAATTCATTGCGGAGCATCTCGCACACTGTCCGGATCCGCGAGCTCGCGTCAACACCGGGCAAATTCAAGGAGAGGTGGCTTCCCGCACATCACTTGAGCCTTCCGCACCGCCTCCTCCTTCATCAGACAGGTGGGGCGAACTAGAGCAGCAGGTAGACCAAGGAATGAATATTCTTAACGCAAGAGGTAGAAGAAGCATCACGCCATTGTCAGATGAGAGCCTACCTCCAGCAGATGACTTGCCTCCGCCGCCTCCGCCTCCTTGTCAACAATAGCTTCCGCAGAATTACAAAAGAAGGAATAAAAGAAAAGAAAAAGGAATATTGTTGAAGATTGTTGATCAAAATCGTGGCCTGATTTCTACATGGCAGCCAACTTCTGGACATCCAGCCACGAGTAATACCCATGGCTATTCGCTGCTCTGAACCCTTTTAACTTTTGTCTCGCTTTCTCAGAACGTGGCTGGCCAAGCACGACGTTTCGGGTTGTAACCCAAACGATCGAAGCTACCTATCATATGACGAAATAATCAAAGCCAAGATTTACTTTTGTGATGGTTCGTTTCCTACTGCTGTGAACTCTAATAATAAATAATAAATAAATAAATAATAATAATAACATCTAATAGCTAATATTATTATTCTCCATTACCTTCTTACGTTGGGCCTTTTCTCCGACACAGTAATCCAGCACATGGGCAAAAAGCTGCACCTACGACAGCGCGTCATAGCGACGGCCAGCGTTTACTTTCGCAGGCTCTACCTCACGTACGTTCTTGTTTCACCTTAGGATTGTCGTGTTCAAAGGCCCTCCCCCCCACAGGAACAGCTTCGTGGAGTACGATCCTCGGTTGTTTGCGCCGGGTTGTCTATACTTGGCATCCAAAATTGAGGAGTGCATGACTCACGCCAAGCAGTTTGCCTCTCAGGCCAATGAAATAAGTACGCAACTAAACGCTCCGTCCTCTCGGGAGGTCAGGTGGACTTCATTGACTCATTGTCGGGGAGCGCCAAATTGTCCTACCCAATGCCAGTGAAAAACAATTGGCCGTACACGATGAACGACATCCTGGAGAGCGAGTACTTCATCATGGAAGAGATGAACTTTAAAATGGTATGTTGCTCTGGCATGGCGTATCGCCGCAGTCTTGACCAGGCCAAGCTTACTAGCTCTGTACATTCACAGATCGTTTATCATCCCTACCGTCCGCTCGCACAGTATACGGCGAACGCCGGAATGGCCCGCGATTTCCTTGAGAATGCCTGGTTTTCTTTCGCATCGGCCTCAACTTGGGGCAAGTCTCGGTCGGACTCACCTGGACTGACTTCTTGCGCGCCTATGTGGACAGGTACTTGGTGAACGACTCGTACCGAACGGACGTGATGCTGATTCACCCTCCGCACATCGTGGCTCTGGCCGCCATTTTCATGATCGCGCACAAGGATAGCATCAACCTGCGACCGTGGCTGGCCTCGTTGAACGTGGAGATCAAAGAGGTTTGTCTCCCCATCGCCTATTCGATGAAAGCGATAGTTGTGACGTGGAGCTTGACGCGTGCAGGTGTGGTCCGTAGTGGAGTCGCTTATGAATTTGTATGTCGTTTGGAACAAGATGAGCGACGACGAGATCGGATCGATTCTCACCAAGATCGGACGCAAATGGGAAGAGAAACGCAACCCACCACCGCCTGTGCCTCTCGAAGCCAAGCCCCCAGCACTGCAAAACATCACAAGCTGATGTAAACTTATGTAAAAAAAAAAAAAAAACCACTACAGTTCCAAATTTCTAGTTGATTTTAGTGAACAGTTTGAGCAAAGACTAGTAACCACCCTGTCTTCAGTTAACAGGTCGACATTTGGTCCGATGCCGAGCTGGGATTCACAGGCTGCGCTTCAAACGTGGCCTGCAGTTGCGCCTGTTGAGGAACAATTAATTATTGGTCACTCTTTTTTTTTCTTTGAGGAGGGCAGTACAGCGTAGGTGATGGGCGAGTAGGATGAGGAAGTGAGCTGGTGTAGAATATCTGGTACGCTTCGATTGGATGTGAAGGCGTCAATCCTCCGCGCCGACCCAGAAATATGGGTCGACAACACCCCAGTGACCTTTAAGCCTGTGCACAGAATTCATCTGTGTGAATCCTTGCCCTCTCCCAACGGGTGCAACGAGCGGAGTACCCTGGGCCTTGGCCTGCAGATCCGCTGACTCGCGGGCCTTTCGCAGCAGCGGCTCCATCGCATCAGTCGCTGAAGCTTTCACTTGTGCACAGTAGGTCACCATTGACTGGGAACTGCCATAGGCAAAAGGAGCGCTTCGTAGTGCATACACGCACGGTGTCCTGTCAGTACGCGAAGGGATGGGGGTGGAAGGTGGGGGGGGTCCAGTATACTCGGAGGCAAGGGGTCAGCGTACTGCGCCTGCTGGGATTGAAAAGGCAGGAATGAGTCGGCCGCAAGCAAGTCGATCACGCGAGCAACCCGCTGGACTGCAATTTCAATGCTCGCCGGATCGGGCTCCTCCAGGGCGCTGTGAGCGAGCGGGACGATGACGAAGCAGTCCCTCTGGGCGCAGAAGGTGGGCGGTGTCTGCGGTTGAGCGCCGAGCGTTGGGTAAGGCGTGTCGCGCTCCTTGGGCACCAGCATCACGGCCTCCTTGCGCACCCTGGGCCGTTGCTCGATGTGTGTCCGTATGTCAGTGTGCCATTCTGATGAAGACGAGCCCTCTAGCGCCTCCTTAATCTCCTTTACTTGCTTTGCCTGCTCGTAGTTTCTGCCTTTTGCCGTGTCAGGAAACGGATCAGAGAGGTGAATTTTTTCTCGTTGGTAGTATTGAGGGAAACGCGTGATGCGCGTACTGATAAATTGAAAGCACTGTTTTTTGATGGTTTCTGAATGCGCGCCCGCGGCGGAGAGCAAGTCCATCACGTTTTCGCACGTGATAGCGGACACAAGGAGCCGTTCGCATTGCTGCAGCAATAGATTGGATCGCATAATAATGCCATTAGCGCCGTTCAAGACCGAGACGGCTTGGAAGGGGGGAGGCAACCTCTTTGAGAGCTGCCGTACGAATGGGTGCTCGGAGACCAGAGGTCGTGTTGTCCGTGCTGTGACATGCGTTCTCACCGGCCCACAAGGGGTCTGCCATCTTAAGGCGATCCGGTAACAGCAAGCCCATATCCCCACTTCCATGGTCACTAGAATCGTTCTCGTCAAGTGCGGTGTTAAGCATCATGACGGGCCGGCGTAGCCGGGGCGAGAGGCTGGGCTTGCTAGCAAGGTCAGGTGGGGGAGGCATTGGCTGGTCGCTAATTTTGGGCCCAAGACAGATAGACTCTACGGCGTGCATGAAGCGCTCGGTCTTGGCCTCGAGCTGCGTCAGCAGGGGGCTCACACGAGGCCCGTTTTCGCGCAGCCTGTACTGCACCCACGCCTCTGTACACTAGGGGCATGAGAAAGTACATGAGGAATCGAAAAGGCTCAACTTGAGAACGAACCAGTGGGCCAATACTTCAGTGTGTGGCCCACAGCGACCGAGATTTTGTTACCCTGACCTGAAGGTAACGAAATAAATCTATCTGATTCGGCTTGGGAGAAGACAAGCTGCCCTACCATCATACGAGGCACCAAAGTGTATGGAATCAGAAGGAAAGGTCGGCTGAGGTGGATAATACATGTGCAAGCCTCACGAGATAGAAGAATACCGAGTAATTTAAATGGCCCGCTTTTTTACTTTCATGAAAACAGAACAACCAATAAGAATTTTAATAATCTAGCCCAAGAAGGGATGCGCCCTCGCCCTCGCTGCCCGAACCAGCAGCAGCACCTTCCTCGGTCTTAACCTTAGACCGAGCTTGGGCTGCTGCAGCGGAATCGATAGATGGAACAGCAGGAGAGGATGGAGGCTCCGACTTGACCTTCTTTTGCAGCGGCGGCTGCTCCTTGGCCTTGCGCACGACTGCGATTACGGGGAAGGGGGCCTTTCGCTTCCTCTCCTCGGGCTTGCGTTGGCCGGCATCTGTGGCCGAGGCATTCGTGTTGTTGGCAGCGGTGGTCGAGTTCGGGAGAGTGCTGGCGGGAGGCAGACCTTTAAAAGGATCTTCGTCATCCTTTTCATCATCATCATCCAATCGCTTCACTACACCATCACCGCGGAAGAGTGATCGCACGAGCTGCTCTTCCTCCTCCTTTTCCTTCTGTTCGAGCTGTTTGTGTCTCTCTTCCAGAAGTTTGTCAAGGTCGAGCTTGGCGTTACGTGTGTTCAAGCTCTTAATATCGGCCAAAGCATCCAGGATATCGAGCTCTACTTTTGAGTCCATTGTTCTGTTTTCCAGCTGCTTCATTACGTCGCCTTCTTCCTCCTTTTGTCGTTGCTCTTTTGCTTCTTCGATCTGTTGTTCGCTATTGCGCCAAGGTTCGAAGTTTCGCGAGACGTTGTGTTCTGCCACATAGTCAGCGTTTTGTGGATCCGTTTTGATCGTGAACTCGCCCTTGCAGCGTGTACACTTCATGTAGAATCGGAAAATCTTAATGCCAAGGTACTCTTCTCCCGCTACCGTCTCCTTCTTGGCGTTAAACTTCTTGCCGCGATAGAGATACTCGCCGCATATGAGGCAGCGAACACTCATGGGCAACATCATGCGCACCGTTTGCTGATCATTCTTTGGCTTTCGGGCGCGAGGTATCAGAGAGGGGTCGAAATCGGGGGGATAATACTTGTTGAGGACTTTACGCTCACCCATTAGGTCTTTTTAGCTCGTTAGCTGGTGTTGTGTGTCCGTGTTTGAGATCTTTTTTCTCTTTGGTCTGTGAAAAAGCAGAGAAAAATGTGCCCTCCCCTCTTTTTTCTTGAAAATTAACTTTCCCTCCGTGTGATTTCTTGTCCATTTCTTTCTTTCTCTCCAAATAGAAAGATGGGAGAGGAAGATCTGAGCAAAGTATGTGGCTTGTTGGAGACTTTATTGCGTGAGGAGACCAGCCTTGGACAAGCCTTGGATAAGAAATTGAAAGAAGCTTCAAGTGTGCCAGATCGAAATGCAACCGCCTGCGGAGCAGAAGCTACTACGGAAGACAACCTTCATAAATTGCAATCTATTTTACACAGTTTGCAGGATGTGGAAGCAGATAGCGATAAGCTTCAGTTAGATTTGTCGCGATTCGAATCTCTCTTCTCCAGCGGCAAGCTTGACTGCCACCAGCAGCAAGGGGTCAATGAACTTATTGAGAACCTTGAGTGCGCGGTCGCGATGCAACATAAAGAAGAGGCTCAACTCGTGGAGCTTGGCGAGGTTCTCTCGAAGTGCTTTGCTTGTCTACAACATTCCCCAAAAGCTCACACACACACCGCCGAGCGTAAGGCCTTATTCTTCGCTACATTAATACGTGTAATAATAGCCATGTAATTATTAACAATTCAAATTTTAAAGTTGTGGTTTCTTCGTTGTTAATTCTTCTGATCATTTTCAGGAGAGGCACAACTATTATCCCTTATAGAGAGAGCACAGAAGGATATGGAGGAAGAGCGTAACAAAAGTGATGAACTTCAGCATACTATTGCGTCGCTTCGGCAGGCCCTAGACGAAGGTAATCAAATTTCATTGGACAGAATTGTGGCTTACCTCCCCCCAAAACCTTACTCATTTCCCCTTTCGCTATGGATGTACAAGAGAAACGCTATGTAGAAAAACTTAAGCATAAGCTGGAGAAGTCAGCAGCGGATGGAGTGGATGAAGCAAAGCATGCCATTGCAGAACAGCTCAAGCTTAAGGCCGCTCTGGAGGAGGCGGAACGCGCGCTCAAAGAGGTATGCACCGCGCTAGTTTCCGTGCATCTCCTTGTGGTATCCACACCGTGATCACGGTATACCTAAATGCCTGCTCGCCCCCCCCCTATCGAAGGAGCGAGCGCGGGCAACCAAGAGGAAGAAACGACAGGAGGATGAGAACAAGAAAAACATGCAGTTATTCAGGGAGATGACGCAGGACTTCAAACAGCAGTGCGCACAGTCGGCAGAGCTGGAGGCCCGAGTCGAGGAGCTCACGCGGGAGCTGGCCGATGAGAGGCAGCGGGCGCAGTGCGCGCAGGAGGCGCACAGCCAGGCGCTGCTTACGTGGGAAGAAAAGGAGCGCGAGCTGAAGGAGATGCTCACGATTGCACGCGAGGAGGCGCGACAGGCCACCGCTCGCCAGGAGGAGAGGGAGGCGGAAGCCAAGTGCGCCAGAGAGGAGGCCCTCCTTGCCCAACAGCAGACCAGCGCCCAGTTCGTCGAGCGCATGGAAGCGCGCTGCCGCGAGCTGGAGGGTCTCCTCGAGAGCAAGACCGAGGACTGGCGCGCGGAACGAGAAAAGCAGAACGCGCGCGTTCTCGCGCTCGAGGCGCAGGTCGCGCAGGCGGGTGAGGAGTGCGAGCGAGTGAGCCTAGAGCTCACGGAGAGTGGTGGGAGGGAGCGAGCGGCCGTGCAGCGCGCGAACGAGGCGGAGCGGGCGCTGGCCAGCGCCACCGCCGAGTGGGAAGAGCGACAGCGCGAGCGTGGCAGGCTGCATGAGGAAGAGAGCGCGAAGACCCAGGGCGCACTAACTCAGCTGCTCGCCGAGCGCGCCTCGCTCGTGGAGCAGCTCGAGCGAGCCCAGGCCGCGGTCCAGGAGCGGAGCGCGGAGGCTGCGTCCCTACGCGCAGACCTAGAAGAGGCGCGCGAACAGCTGGCACAGGCGAGGAGGTGGAGCGAGCAAGCGCCGTCTTACGTGGGAGCCCAGGCGGTGCGGCGCAAGCTGAACCTCGGAGACCTTTCCGCGCCGTCGCAGCCGGTAACGCCCGTCTCCGAGAGAAAGGTCCGAAGGCACAGCGAATCGGAGACAGGAAATAAGGAGCAGGACATGACCGACCTTCTGCAGAGCGACGAGTTTGTGCAGACACGATCTCGCACCCTCTCGGCGGGAACACTGCCGCAGCCCACCGGCCGTAGGTCGCTCTCGAAGCTTGCGGCGCAGAGGCAATGCGTCGATCCCATGGAGTATCTGAGCGATGCTCTTGTACGCCCGCTCGAGCTTTGCCGTGCTGTGTAACTGTGGGCTACCTTGGCTAACCGTTAGCGCGGCACTGAAGGTGATGTATCTGCTGGCCTATCTGCCTGTGCGCGACTTGCTTAGCCTCACCCTCGTTAGCCGCAAGTATCGTAGGTAAGAAGGAATCGCTTCCCCACAACCCCTTCTCACACATTTACCTCGATCGTGAATGGGATGATGGTCGCTGACGCGTGGGGTCGATGCGTAGGATGGCGAGCGATGCGTCGCTGTGGCGGCCCAAATGCCAGAGGCTGTGGACGTTCAACGAGAATGACAGCCCCATCTACACGGATGCTGGTTCGTGTGCTCCAAACTCGGATCCGCATAGAACGAGGGAGGTAGGGAATGGTGTGCTGATCACTGTGTGTGTGTGTGTGGTCGATGATTGGTTGGCGGCAGATTGGAAGGAGGTGTATGTGTACCGACACACTCACTACAAGCAAGTGTCGTGCGTCGTTGTGGGCAACTCACTTTCGGGCAAGAAGACGCTGATCACTGCATTCGAAGGCACGGATGCGCATCCGCTGATGGCTCCCAAGACCTTTGGGGGGGGGGAGCGTTGCATTGGTGCTCGCGCCCTGCTGACTGTCTCCGCGGTGTGCACCAGGTATGGTGACGCAGCGTGGGTGGAAGCGGGGCGAGGAGAAGGAAAGCTGCACCGTGAGCGTGGAGCATCTCTTTGGGGTGCCCGTCATGTTCAACCTGACTGTGCTCCCCGCGAACCGTACGCGCTACCAATGACTAGGATCAGCCCAAGAGTAGGAAGGGCTCAGGATTTGTCTGTCCTCATGCAGCGCCAGAACCGAATGCCGACCTAATGCGACGGCTTGAAGGCTACCTGAAGCACAGAGCCAAGATCGACGTGTTCATAGTGTGTGTTCCCGCCGGTGGCAGTATCGAGGACACTCAGACGCGGTGCGCGGAATCTCCAGGGAGCGGACGCTGAACGCTTTCTCACTGTTATCAACTACAGCTTCCAAGAGGTGGAAGAGAACGTGTTATCTATATTGGACGTGCTCAGCCCTGGGGTGCCGCGAATATTGGTGGGCACGGAGACCGACCATAAGGAAGTTAGATACGATCATCAGCATCCGACGGCGGTGCCTCTTACCTTCTCGAACTTTTCGGAGAGGCTGCACTTCCAGGCCACCATTTTCACTTCCTCCATGACCAACCGGTGAGTATCGTGAGTGCGCGGCGCGTCGGCCGGCTGACAAAGGCTATTTCAGAGGCTTGGTGGACTTGTTCGAGGCAGCGCAGGGCCTTGTGCCCACACCACGCCTCAAAATGAAGCCCTCCCATGACAACGTTGTAGCCACGAACCAGACCATACGCAGCAAGGTACGCGGGTCATTTCTCTCTCACACTCCTCTTCCCTCCTTTTTTTTAAATTTAAGAAAATTAGATCCTAACGACTTGCCTTATTTGCTGTTGGGCGGTTCTCCGAATTCTTGTTCTAGGTGCAGGTGCAGGAGAGGAAACCCCCACGAAGCACCGCCCTCAGCCCGCGAGATTCAGCCCACATCGATACGGCGAGCTCACCTGCGCTGCTCAACGCCTCCGCTAGCCAGACCTCACCCCGGCGCCAGCCTGCTGCGTCGCCTTATGGGTCTGCAGACACTCCTTCAACACCGAGCAATCCGTACGGTGTCGCTTCGTCGTTGTTTTCACCCTCGCGCACTCCTGCTAGCGATGCGTCATACACGCAGGTCATGTCGCCCTACCTCTACAACCAGGCCACGCCTCAATCAACGAGCTTGCCGAGCAGCAGCAGCGATCGTCGCCACAACCGAACGGTAGCTCCGCAGCGCACCAGACGCCCTTCCGTCGCTGAGACCCCACGGTCGGGTCGCGACAAGTGTGTGTTGCAGTAGCCGAGTAAGCAGGGAGCCCTGTAAATAGCTCGTCGGATTACTTGTTTTGCCCCTCTAAACTAAAAGCTGCACCCGGCGAAAACACGCAAGCGTCGCCCGGCAACCAGGGATGAAGATCTGTCCGCAGTAAAGAGGCTTTTTATACCGACCTGACGGCAAAAACGATATTCCGTGCAACTGGAAATGTCCACACCACATGGACATATGGGACATGTAAACGGTGTTCAGTATCATGCCCACTCAAGTTTCAGCCAACTCTCTAGTCTTGTCGACACAACTCAGTTCAAACTAGGCGATGGCGAGAGAAAACGTAACTACATTCTTCACTGCACCATTCGTCGCTCTCAAGTTCACGCATGCGTTCTCTCCTCCCCGTATTGCTGGCTCTTGCCGCGTGCCTCTCGATCGCTGCTGCCATGATGGCGCCCACTCCGAGGAGCTTGGAGTGTTTATCTGGTTCGACAGGGACTTATCGAACCTCAACTACAGAGGGAAAGGTTGACTGCGACTTCGACATGAGTAATTGCAACAATGGGACAGTGTTGCTGTGGGGTCCTGTTGAGAGTGTCCTCCCGAGCGGCGATCAAGCGGTGCCCTGCTTCGGTAACTTGATTACGGGAGTTAACTCGATATCGAGTTTCTCCTATGTTCTGGGTCTGTGGGAAGAGGGGGACATTCCCCTGGAGGAAGAAACTCAGGCCTACATCGTACGCTACTCCGACGGTGACCTGATAGCCTCTTCCGACATCTTTGATCTGGACTTAGTGAACGACTCTCAATCCTACACTCGAGTTTCGGCCGTCTTCTCTGATCCCTCACTGCAGCTTGACCCGTCGGAGACCTACGCCCTCTACTTTTGCTTCGTTTCCAACGCCAGCATTTACTCCGACCTCTACGTAGTAAACCTCTTCCAGTCCGAAGACCCCACCACGGCCAACCATGTTGCCGCTTGTCAGTCCTACGAGAGCTCCTGTTATCCTTGTTTTACTTCCTTCGACTATGCCAGCGACCGTGATGTATACAACGAATTCTCTACCACCATCGAATTTGGCTGCGCAGTCAACACCTCGCCAACTCCAACGCCAACTTCGTCTCCATCTCCCTCTCCATCTCCAACTTCGTCACCCTCGCCCTCTCCTACTCGACATGGGAGCGCAGCCGGTTCAAGCAGCGATGACGACAGCACGGCTCTGGCCGTGGGCCTTGGCGTAGGTCTAGGAGGAGGCTTGCTACTTCTCATTCTCCTCGCTGGCGGGGCTGGGTTGGTCGCCTACTTCGTAAAGGCCCGAGGGGCTAACGGGTTTGACATTACCATATTTTCAACGGATGTTTAACCGCCAGATCGCCCAAGCCAAATAAATACTTTATTTGGACGCTGCCACGCATTTCCCTTTTTAACAATCCAGGTTACCAATCGGTTGTTCCCAAAGCTGGAAAAAGAAAACCTTGTGACTGCTCTCCACCGCATGCAGCGCAGGCGCCAAGCCAACGTAGGTGCGCCCTGGAGGGCCAAGTTGGCGGGGCGATGCGTATTTGCCGCGTTGTTCGGTCTTACGTGTGTCTTCTGCATCAATCTTGCCCTAGTTGAGCGTCCGAGCCTGCACAATGAGCATCTTTCCTCAACCGTCGCCTCCCGCTCCGAGCATAGAGCGGAGGTTCCAGAGAGTCCGCGGTCGCCGCGTGCCCGACCGCGCGTTCGGCAGCGGTCCACAACCCCCAAGGCGGAGTTGCTTCCCCTGCTAAATGCTGAAGGCCTCTTCCCCTCTTCCTTGCCGGGTGAGCTTCCCCCCCCCCACTTTGGCGAAAAGGGAAAAAGATAAGCTCTTAAGTACTGTTTCCTTGTTGGCTAGCCAACAGCAGCTCTGTGAAGGAAATGATGAACATAGCTAGAAGCCGAAGCTTAGAGCCGGAACAAGCCATAGCGGTTTCTGTTGTAAGGCCTTCATCACTTGTTTTTATGTACAATACTAAGAGCAACAATAGGTCAGCCGGGGAATGCTCGACTTTGCATTCAATTGGCTCTGTTCGGCGCGACGGTTTAACTTTACAAATTACCTTATTCTAGCGAGCGACTTGCAGTCCTTCGACTCATTGAAGAGAGCCAAGGTAGACGGAAGTTGCGATATGTCTCTTTAAAGGAATGCTAAAGCCTGCTCAGGTACCTGTCGTGCACATGAACGAGTATTCCTTCGGTGGAGACCAGTTTCTGGTCTATGGCACCAGTTCGTATCAGGGGCTTATGCACCTTCGGTACTGATCCCTTACTCTACGATCACATCTTAGGCCTTTCAACTGAAAGACACTCGTTAGTCTGCTCTACGTGAAGTGTCTGCTGCAGAGCGGCTATCGAGTGCTATTGTTTGATGTGGATCAAGTGTGGACAGCGAATCCCTTCAGCTTCATCGACTCTTCATGTAGCGCCGATCTTCACACTCAGGATGATGGTCTTTCATCTCCTTCATGCGTCCCTGTTTGTCGCTCATTCAATTTCGTTACGTTGACAGGGATTGGAGATTCTCAGGTGTGCATGGGGTTCGTTTATCTCAACCCCACTCCGAAAATGCTTGAGCTGTGGGATGCTGTTCGAGAGCTGCACTCCAAGCGGGTACCACCCACAAAGGCCTTGTGATGGACACAGCCAGGCCGTATGGTCGTTCTGACAGCTTGATACACTGAAAGACGAGGGAGAGGATGCCTTCCGACAGGTACACAGAACAGCACATCCTGAACGAGCTTACTTCAAAGTTCAACGTGACAAGTACTCCCGCTCGAACCATATCTATCCCTATTTGGCTGTTCTATGTCTATGACTCATCAGCGAGGTACGTCTGTAATTATTGTGCACAGAACATTTTCTGCCACGGGAGCTGTTCATTCACGGAGGCCTCTATTGGCATCCTAAGTTGAGTCTAGACTACGTGCTTCCGGTTCAGATCCACGACAACTGGATCATAGGTACTAATTGATACTACCTATGCAGCAATCTTTCAGTGCTTCATACCAAGATTCTTTGGTGCGTACAGGAAGAGAGAACAAACTGAAGAGGCTTCACGACAGCGGGCTGTGGATGGTCAGAACGGGCCACGACTGGAACACCACCGATCTTCCGGAGTGCGATTACTCACAAGCCACTCGGCTTTCTTCCTCTCATGGAGACGTGGTCGCACCACCCTTGCGACTTCATGAAATGACAGTCACTCTCAAGATTGTGCCGTCGGAGACGATCGCGACACCCAAGCAACTCGACCAGGCGAAGCTGCGACTAGAAGCTCTTGCGAAGTCCCTTCTGACTGCGGATTATAGCAGTGAAGGCATGCTTCACCGCGAGAGTAAAATCGATATCGACGTCATGTGCTTCCTGCCCTACCAAGGGTACACCGGCGGCAGGGACGAAGTGAGGGCCCATGCTTCATCCATAGTCGCGATGTATGAGGAAGTTTATGGCACGCTGAAGAGAAGGTGGGCCCTGGGCGAGGTGAGACTACGGGTGGTGCGTGGCGAGCATGGACTCGTAGACGCCAACAGCCTAGAGCGCCGCCTAGCGCTGTGGAGGGCGGAATCCGATGCCGAGGCCATGGTGATGGTGGATGACACTCAAGTTTTGTCCCCGATGTGGGCGAGGTGGGTGCGTTACGGGGTAGGGGCGCACTATTCCAACCTCGACCATTTTGACCCGCGGTTGTATGGAATCGTTCTCGAAAGAAACGTGGCCACCATCGCCCGCCAAGCCGTACGCCATGTGCCCCTATGAACGTTGGCCAGCAACAGACAAACACAGTATTCTTTGGGCAGGGTGTGAGCCGCTTGCCTGAGGATAAAACTCAGCAGCCGTTCTATGCCCAGAATGTGGGATACCACGCCAGCCTCTTCTTTGCGCGGCCCTGGAGACGCTTTGTGGATTGGGTACATGCGCGCTTTTC
>CDFF01070834.1:0-13996 GCA_000826265.1 Acanthamoeba culbertsoni
AGGAGAAGGAGAAGGAGAAGGAGAAGGAAGAAGGAGATGGAGATGGAGAAGAAGAACCCTCGCAAATTACAAATGAGTTTTACTGTTGATTGTGCAGCCCAGGATGCCTGGGCGACAACTCGCGAGGGATAGTAGAAACGATAAGTGAGGGGCGGTGAGGCAGGTCACACGGGAGGCATCTGATAGTAAGACAGCATGCCGTTCCTAAGCAATATCCGGGTTTGAATATCCGACGAATCGCATGCATGCATAAATGGAGAAAGAGAAACTTGGTTGACGTACGAGTCGGTCAACACGAGCGCGGAGGAATGGGGTAGGAACTCGCCTGAGGTCTTGTAGAGCATGTTGTTTGGGAGCTGCGGCGGACACATGTTGTTGTGTCCCCTGATTATTACCGACAATGTCTCGAGCTTAGCGTGTCGTTGTCTACAACGTCATCATCATCGTCATCATCAGTCGTACCACAACTGGAAGCTTCGATCCTGGAACTTCCACAACGTGAACTCCGGCACGCCGAAAGTGGCGAAGAGGCCGGTGGCATGATCCACCTTGACCTCGCCGATCTGGCGCTGGTACGGATCCTGCAGGATGCAGCCAAGGGTCAGTCCGACCATGGATCGCCATCACATTACCCAGCTGTGAAAAACCATGCCTGAAATACGTGTATAGTTCTCTGCATTCGAGAGTCAAAACTGTGGATCTGTCCGTCGCCTGATATATATATATATATACGTTTTTTTTGCCGCTTAAGAAATGCACAATAGAAACAAGAAGAAGTGATATGTAGCAAACCGTAGCCGAGCAAGATGGTGTGTTCATCGCAATATGCGTGAGTGTAGAGTTCGCTCTTATTCGTGTTGTAGAGAAGCGACTGATGCGATCGATCCACACAGTCCGTGCGTATGTCGAACATGTGTAGCGTGCCCGGATCCGTCGTGCACGACGCAAGCCACGGATCTAGGCGTGGGGAGGCCATTAATCAAAACTGGTGTGGTATTTTTTTGCAGACAGCAGGAATGGAAGAAAGTAAGGAGGGAGGATGTTGTACTGGTCGGATGCCAGCCCACGCTGCCGACCACTTCGCCGCACGGATAGATGCTGTTCTCGCTGTGCTGTTGGTCAGTGGTGATATCCTCACATAACCGACTCACATCTGTAACTGTTGTGGATCGGACAGAAATGAATATAGAAAAAATCAGAAATTTAGGAAAATAGTAAGTAGACAGACAAATCTGTACCGAAGACAGAACCGTCAAAGCCGCCGGAGAGCAAAAGGTTGCGTTTCACTGGAGATACAGCAATTTCTCTGATGTAATCCTGTGGTATATGTAACAATGCAACGCGTCATCACAAGTATACGCCTGTCTACTCGACAAAGGTTCGCAAACCTTGTGAAACGGCGGGAAGTTTATCGTTGCAAGGTCGGCACGGTTGTGATGCGGCAACCGCATGAGGATGAGCGTGCTGGCGATGGCCACAATCATCAGCTGGTCGTCCACCCATTGAATGTCTCGCACATGCTGCGCATTCCATAGGTTCCATCATCGGATAAGCTATCGCTTGTCGCTTAACCATCTCCCATAGAGCGTACGTTGCTGATTGGCTGCGTCCACACGTCTGGTGCGCCGTTGCGCGTCATGAGTTTGCCCGTGTTCTGGTCCATCCTCCCAAAGATGAGGTAGTTGCCCTTGATTCTATGGGGATGCTGCTCTTCTGTGCCACATATGAAGCGTCCGCTACCGTCCCGCGCAAAGGCAGGCCGCGATAGGGCCGGTATGATTGGGGCTGTGTGTTGGCCGCATAAAGGGTGAGGGAAAAAAAAGAGAGAGGGAAAACAACGAATCACTGTGCTACCGTTATCACCGATGGCAAGGTTGAAGAGAGGTATCACCTCACGTGGACGAAACTGCACTCCCCCGCGAGCCACGAACTCGTTATCGTGCATCATTGAGCCGCCCAGAATTTGCGCTTGGGAGAAAAGAAAAAAAGAGAAAACAAGTGAGAAAGTGAGCCGATCTACAGAACGAGTGCGCCATCCATGGGCTTGGTGCTCTTTGGCTTCTCATTCACGAAAAGGAGGGAGCGAGAACGATCGCGTGCAGGAGGATAGAGAATGACAATCCAGACAACAGTACAGCGGCAACGTACCACCGCTACCAACAAGCGAGGCCATATGGCCTGCTCCAAGGGGAGCGTCGAAATTGAGAGGTGTGGAGGGAAGAGGGTAGAGCGAGGGGAGGCTCGGCAGCGCGCCGATCCCAGATGAGGACCCCAGTCCCATGCCGGCACCGCTCCCTCCTGCTGGCTGCCCGGCCTGCGCCGAGGAGGTGGCCGAGGATGAAGGCAGGAGGTGCTGGTGTGCGGGCGGTAGAGCAGAGGGGGGCATATGACCGCCAGAAGAGGCTTCCAGGGACGCATGGGAGGGATAGTACTCGTGCTGAGGCGCGCCCCATAGCGTCTCGATGTCCTCTTGTTGTCTAACATGTTGTGGCTGTTGAGCCTGCTGAGAAGACAGGCCGAAGGAGCCGGACATGTCCATGCCGTAACCGGGCAGAAATGTGGCCTGTGGTCAACGCCGGCAAGAAGAGTTGAACAAGCAGGACCATGTGAGGAAGGAGGTGAGCTGGTACCTTGCCCTAAATCCCAGTAAGTCGATTCAAAACGTGTGGATTTCAATGATTGTTATGGTTTGATCAGAGTAGTTCGGGCAATCTTCAAATCGGCTTTTCACAGATCGCAAGCTTGCTGAAATTCGTAGCCGGGTTCACCTCCCAAGTGCTTTTACTATCCTCAACCAACCTCGTGCAACCAACAATGAGAATGGCCTCGTTCCTTGCCGCGCAGAGAGGTTTAATCTTTTCCAACAAGTTGCTTTCAGGCGGCAACGTTCGTGACCAACAAAAGCCGGCGATATTTCCCGCCCAAGCCGGTATCTTCTGCGGCCCTCTACCTAGAAAACTGCAATGGAGAAGAGCTCGCAAGATAAAGGAAGGATACTGCTTCTACATCTCCAGCTAACTATGCAGCTACAACAGGTTCGGAGAAGAGCCTTAGCCTGTCAATGGACCCATTCATGAATGAAATGCCGGTTTTGGGTTTTGACGGAATGTAATGCAGCACGCCTGGAAAAAACACAAACGAACAAACAATTCCAACTTGAACTCAAAGCTATTTAACATCGCTTCTGCACGATGGATGAGTCACGCATACTCAGGAGTGAGCGAAATGGAGCGTTCATAGTCCTTCGGCCACGGTGGGCAACGCCATGCAAATGACCGGGAAGCCGATCGCGAGGGGAGGCCTCTGGCGAGTCAGCTTGCAGGGTATGCTCGCGAGGGCCTACAGACACAGATTACGTCGAAGAGAGCCGGAGCGCACGGAGCATCCCAGGCTATGGCTGCCCGAATCACCAGGCCCACCAATCAGCTTGGACGTCGAAAGTGTTATAGTAAAACAGGCCAGGACTGCTGTTTCAGTACACCCCGAATATAGTTTCCCCGAAATTCGAGCGCCAATTCCAATCCCGACCTCGTACGCATTTATCATTATACCAAGTATTGACAGCCGGTTAAAGTTGCATTGTAACACTCTTTACTTGTTCAGACGGAGAAAATCGTAAAGAAATGGCGAATACTCGTAGAAACTCCGCCAGAGACTGCTGCGAATCCACCTCCTGTGGTGGCAGTGTCTCAGGAAGACAAAGTTATCATGGGAATTCAGCAATTCGTCAAATATTTGTACACGTGTCATTATTGCACGTTGAAAAGCTCAGACAAGATGTAAGTGGTACTCTCATACATTCCCGCTACAAAGAGCAAAGAGAAGAAGAGACTGACCCGCGAATACTACAAAAACCTTTACGGTTGATTACACTTTTTTTTTTCGCTGGGTGTGCAACCATGAAACCAAAGAGCACAGTAACAGGCGTAAAGGACCTCACATACCAGCAAGAAGGGTTGGCATGATGTTTCTTTTGAACTAACAAATTCAATGAATTTTGACTTAAGGAATTCGATGAATTTCTTGGAAATGCCCAACTATAACTATAACTTGCAAGCTTTGATGTACTGTTGAGAAAGCAGGCTTTGATAAACTGCCTTACACAGCAACAATAATAATAACATAAATGATGATGGCAACAATGGCAACAATAGCTCTAATGAAAATGACAAAATCAATAATAAAAACTTTAATAAAGACAGCAGCAACTTATATCATTTTAGTCAAAGAGCATAAAGTAATGATGTTGCTGCTGACAAAAGTCAGGTGGGCAAGGAGAGATATGAGCTGGAGAAAGTGAAAAAGTGAAGGCCAAGAAAGCAGTTCAGCATACATAAGTGATGACAAATGAGCAAAGAAAGATATAAGATGAAAAAAGTTCAGTATAAATGATAACAGGTAGGCAAAAGGAGATATAAGCTAAAGAAAGTGAAGAAATGAAGGCCAAGGAAGCAGTTTAGCATGAGTGATAGTGGGTTATGTTAATGTTGTAGTTAGGGTAATCTGGGCAGTGGAGACCCCAAGAATGAGGGAGTTTATGTGTGGGTAAAATCTGTTTATTTAATAAATGTTTGGGTATTTATACCCAGGCTTTAGCTGTTACTGGCTAACCGTTTAACAGCCATATATTCGTTATTTCCGTTATTTAACTGTAATTCTGGATTTGGGGAAATTCCAGGCAGGAATTTCCTAACATTTTCCTGATCTCTCTAACATACCCCCCAACTAAGACAAAACTGTCCCAGTTTTCATCACAGCCCTTGGCTGTCAAGGTAACAGGCCTTGAGTTCATCTGCATGGAGATCACCTTCAGGCACCCAGCTATCATCACGTGCGGTGTACCCTTTCCACCAAACTAGGAATTCTCGCCCAGCCTTGAGATTGCAATGATTGATGATGTCTTTGATCTTGTACTCGTCCTTGTCTTCTTTGTTGTGGATGTGAGAGTCTTCCTCCGTGATCTCGACCTTGGGATCCTCCTTGATCGGTCTCGGTTGTCCACTAGATCCGGAAATGTAGTGTTTGATCCTCTTAATGTTGAGCTTGAATCTTCCTCCTTTGCCATCATCAAGCAGAACAGTCTGCGCACTTGGCTGATCAATCACAGAGTAGGGTCCTCTCCATTTCTTGGCTAACTTCCTCGCTTGTCCTTGATTAACAGGGGTGTGGGGCAACCAAAGAGCACTTCATATGGGCTCCTCTCAGTCGACTTTTGGGGGCTCAATCTGTAGGCGTATAACAATAAAGGTAGAAATGCATCCCAATTGTCCTGTTTGCTGTTCACGTAGCAGGATATCATTCCCTTGAGTGTCCTGTTGAATTGATCCTGTCCGTTCATCTGCAGATGTCCTGGAGTTGAGTAGGATCGCTTGATGCCGAGTTGCCTGGCTAACTCTTGATGAAGGGCTGCCATGAACTCGCTTCCTTGATCACTGATGATTTTTCTGGGAGGTCCCCATCTCCCAATCAGCTCAATTATTGCTTCAGCCATGGTCTTTGCAGTCAAATCTGAGATTGTGTAGACTTCCAGCCATTTCAAGAAAAGGTCTTGCATCACCACGGCGTAGGTGTTTCCTCTCTTCAACTTGGGTAGTGGTCCTATGAGATCGATCCTGACGGTGTCCCATGGACTCTCAGCGATGATCGGGTTTAAAGGCCCGGCCGTTGGTCCACTTGTGCCCCAGTGTTCCTGGCATTGCGGGCACGATTTGACCCAATGGTTGATGTCCCTCCACATTGATGGCCACCAGTAATTTGGTACCATTTTCTGGTAGATTTTGTCTCTACCAAGATGTCCACCAATCGGCGAATCATGATGGATCTTCATCAATTCTTCCTGCATCAATCTTGGTACAATCCACTGTAGCATCATGTTTGGCTTGCGTTCTCCACCTTTTTTTGGTTTTGGGGTTGGCCAATATGTTCTGTAGACTTGTTTCTCATCCACTACAATTTGTTCTAGGAGAGCTTGTTGTCACGCATTCCTCCCTCTACCAGCATCGTCATTGCCCTCAATGGCACATAGAATTCACTCGAATTCGGGGTCTATGCACAGCTCATTGTAATTTGGTTCTGGCACAGCGCTGATAGCGGTCAGCTGTCCCTCATCACTCATGCCTGCATTCTTCATCTGATTGTCCACAAATGGTTCCCTTGACAAGGCGTCGCCATTCAAATGCACTCATCCCACGCGATGTGTGATTCTGATCGGAAAAAATTCCTGGATCCTCGTGATCCATCTGGCAATCTTTCCTGTGGGCTCCTTCTGATTGAAGAGCCATTGGAGCGCAGCGTGGTCTGACTTGACCTCGAAGTCGCTCCCTAGTAGCAGATGTCTCCATTTTTCTAGAAAATAAACGATTGCGTACGCTTTGTGTTCGGTCGCAGACCAGTTCGACTCAGTCCTGCTAAGAGACTTGCTCCCATAGGCAATTACATGCCAGTTCTTCCCATCTTCTGATTGCTCAAGGCATGCTCCTATCGTGTAGAGACTTGCATCGCAGCACACTTGGTACAGTTTCTTGAAATTGGGGTACTGTAACGTTGGCGTGGTGATCAGAGATTCCTTGATTCGATCGAAGGCTTCCTGCTGATCGGCTTCCCATTTCCACTTTTCTTTGTCGCCTGTCATCCTTGACAGGGGTTTTGTGATCTTCGCGAAGTCTTTCACGAATCAATGGTAGTAGCTTGTGAGTCCAAGGAAGCTCCACAGAGTTGTCTTATCTTGAGGCACTCTGACTTCCTTCACCTCTCGAATCTTCTCGGGGTTGGTACTCACTCCTTTGCTACTGATAATGTGCCTGAGGTACTCCATTGTACTCGGCACAAAGTCGCATTTGTCGATCTTGACAAATAAATTCCTCTTGTGGATACACTGGAACATCTCTCGTAGATGATGAAGATGATCCTCAAACGTCTTGCTGTAGACAAGTAGGTCGTCCATATGGACCCAGGCCCAGTCACCTTTGGCAGGCCCAATCATCTCGTCCATCACCCTCTGAAATGTAGGGGGTGCGTTTGTGAGTCCAAACAGCATCACAATTGGCTTGTAGAGTCCTCATCGTGTGATGAATGCAGCCATCCGCGTTGCGCACGGCGTCATCAGGATCTGCCAAAATCCGCTACAGAAATCCATCTTAGATCTGTACTTGGCTTTCCCTAGCCCATCAAGGCACTCGTTCAGGTGGGACATTGGGTACACATCCCTCTTCGTTCTCTTGTTCAATTCTCAGTAGTCAATACAGAATCGCCACTTGCCCAGTTCCTTTTTAGGTGCAAGTAGAATTGGAAACACCCAATCACTATTCAATGGTCAGATCACTCTTGCTTTGATCATCATATCTACTTCCTCGTTGATGACTGCCTGCATTGCTGGGGATACTCTTCTGGGTCTTGCCTTGATTGGGGTCGAATCTGTCACTTCGATGTCGTGGACAGCCATCTTGCTGCCACCTCCTTTGGCAAGTTGAATCTGGAAGACATCCTTGTTTTCTAGGAGCAACTCCTCCAATTGCCTCCTCTGATCCTCATCAAGGTCCACCTTCTTCACCTGTAATCTCAATGCCCAGACAATCTCCTCATCAGTCACCAGCTCAAGAGGGAACAAAACAGCTGTCACTGGGCTTCCATTGAGGTCACTTGGCAGCTCCACCTTCCTCCATAAGGTCAGAGACTTAGTCTTCCAATCAAGGGTCCCTTGGTACTTGTTGAGGACGTTGAATCCTATCACACCCATGTAGGGAAAATCCTTGTCCATGATATTGAAGTTGTGAGTGTACTTGCAATCACCTAGCTTCAATATGATCTCAGCCTGTCCTGAGACTGGGATCTTTCCTCCCACTGCTGTTGTCCATCAGCCTGTTGCCTTCTTGACTTTGCATTGGTCAGGAATAAATTCTTTTCAGACGAAACTGTCCATCGCACCGGAGTCCACAAGGAATTTGTAGTCTTCCTCATCAATCTCGCCATTCACTCTCGGCAATTGACCAACCTGGGTCAGGGGAAAGGTCCTCTCTTCCTCTTGTATGATGCTGTTATATTTCTTCGGCTTTGAAGAATTTTCTCTTGAGTCTGTGTTGTTTCTCAGCTTTGAGGGCTCAGGGCAGTCAGCCTGTTTGTGGCCTGGCTGTCCACAATTCCAACACTTGGAGGGTCTCGGTGCTTCCTTTGTCCTATCCCTTTTGCAGATGGACTTACCTCAATTGCCCAATTTCCACGCTCCTTGCTTGGAATCGTCCCCTGATCATGACTTCAACTTGGTCGATCCATGGTCGGACTTTCCTTCATGCACCTTATGATCACGGTACGAGTCTTCCTGACGATATTCCTCTTTGACAGCCCTAACTGTAGCCTCGGATAGAGTTGGGTAGAGTTTTCCCCTCAACTTGTCTCAGAGTCGCGGGATCAATCCGTTGATGAATGTCGTCACCAGGAATTCCTCATCAGCGTGGGTCATTGCTTGCCACACTGTAGCTTCCACTCGCATCAAGAATTCCTGTACTTGTTCCTCATTTTTCTGGCGAAGAGCTTGAACCTTGGCAAATGCCTTATAACAATCCACCTTGTCATGTGCATAAGTCTGTACTAACCTCTCCTTAAGGTCAACCCATGTGACGGTTCACAGTGTCCTCCTTGCCATCCATGCCCAGTCCTGGACCACGGTCACTCTTCCAGCGAGCCTATTCACAGCTCAGATCACAAGTTCCAACTCATTCCATCCAGCCCAAATCGCTACTTCCTCCATGTTTTCCACGAAGGCTACCACATCTTCTCCGCTCACACCAGAAAATTCAGGTAGGTCTTGAAGCCCCACTACCGCATAGTGGCTTCCACCAGTAGTCAATCCTGTCATCACACTTGCTCCTTGGCTCGTGGATGATGACGTAGGTTTCTGAGGGGTGAACGGTCCAAAATAAATCACTTGGAGACTTTGACATTACCACCTCGATGTGGCCGCACGGTTGTCAGCTTCACTTCTGCGCGATGGGAACTTCGCACCACTCTTTGGCACTTGAGTCCCAGCGTCCTCATCCATCTTCTCTTTGAGATCTTCCATCCTGGAGCTTCCCTCCTCATCATCGGAGTTGATCTCGGGAGCCTTGCCCTTCTTCGCGGTCGTCGCAGGATCCTTCTTCCTCATCGCGGTCCGCTTGGCTCTGGCCATCCTCGCAGTATCATCCTCCGGTATTGTTGAAACTCCCCTCTTATCACTGCTCATCTCCTGGTTCATTTGGATCATCTAATATGTTGCAATAACGAAGACGATCCTGCCGTCGTCGCCAAAATGTTGTAGTTAGGGTAATCTGGGCAGTGGAGACCCCAAGAATGAGGGAGTTTATGTGTGGGTAAAATCTGTTTATTCAATAAATGTTTGGGTATTTATATCCAGGCTTTAGCCGTTACTGGCTAACCGTTTAACAGCCATATATTCGTTATTTCCGTTATTTAACTGTAATTCTGGATCTGGGGAAATTCCAGGCAGGAATTTCCTAACATTTTCCTGATCTCTCTAACATTAGAAAGATCAGGAAAAAAAGGAAATCCAAGCTAGGAATTTCCCCAGCAGCGAAATAATGAATAAATAACGGAAATAACGAATATATGACTGTATAACAGTTAGCCTGTAATGGCTATACCCAGATATAAATAAGAGAATGTTTATTGAATAAAACAGATTTTATTTACATATAAACTCCCTTATTCTTGAGGTTTCTTCCACTGCCTAGTGTTATAGTTAAGTTGATCTTTTTCTTATCATTGAGTAAAACAGTCTGTTCAAATAGTTGATCTATCTCAGTGTAAGGTCCCTTTTACCTTTTGGCTAACTTCCTTGCTTGTTTTTTCAAAGGTATGCAGATCATCACTTGATTGCCTGGCACGTAAATTGGATTGTGTCTTGATTGATGATTCTCTTTCATCTTTGCTCTTGCCATCTGAAGCTTGATTTCAATCAACAGAGGCACAAGGTGGCCAAAGAGCATCTCATATGGGCTCTTCTTGGTTGACTTCTAGGGGCTCAATCTATAGGCATATAATAATAAAAGTAAGAATGCATTTCAATTATCCTGCTTGCTATTCATGTAATGGGATATCATCCCTTTGAGCGTCTTGTTAAATTTTTCAACTTGCTTGTTTATCTGCAGGTGTCCTGAAGTTGAGTAGCATCACTTGATGCCGAGTTGCCTGGCCAGCTTTTGATGTAATGCAGCCATGAACTTGCTTTCTTGGTTGCTGATGATCTTCCTGGGAGGTCCCCATCTCCTAATTGGCTTAATAATAGCTTCAGCCATGGTTTTCATGGATCATGTAGACTTTGGGCCATTTTGAGAAAAGATCCTGCATGACCACCATGTAAGTGTTTTCTCTTTTCAACTTTGGCAGCAATACAATCAGGTCAATCCTGATGATATCCCATGGATTCTCAGCAATAATTGGATTTAGTGGCCCTGCAGTCAGTCCACTCATGCTTCAATGTTATTGACATTGGAGGCATGATCTGACCTAGTTGTTGATGTCCTTCCACATCAATGGCCATCAATAGCTTGTCACCATTCTCTGGTAGACTTTGTCTTTACTATTTCCACTGATTAGTGAATTGTGATGAAGTTTCATCAGTTCTTTTTATATTGATCTCAGTATGATCCATTGTAGCATCATATTTGGCTTCCTTTTCTCAGTTTTCAAGGATTTGAAGTTGGCCCATCCATTTTCACCACCTCAGATTCTCCACTGTGAATTTGTTGTCTGGCTTGATCCAGGCATGTTGAGATTGAACTTGAAGATTTCATGATGTCAGGAAGATCCTTCAGACTCTTCCTTTTCTGTTCTCCAACATCTGCATTTTTCACTAACCATTCAGTTGCCCTCAAGATCTTGTTGTCTGACAAACTCTCAATTGGATAGAGGTTGATTCCCTCTACCCAGGCTTTGGTTGCTGGACCTCTCCTAGGTCCCTTAAGAAGTAGCATGCTTTTCCTGCTGTCAATGATCCCTTGGTACTTGGAGATAAAATTGTAACCAAGGATTTCCTGATGGAGCGATTCCTTTGTCCACATGTAAAATTCATGCTTGAACGCCCCTGCACTGATGTGAAAGAGAATGAGTGATTTCCTGATCACATTCATTGATCCTCTATTGGCCAGGGTCTATTGCTTCATGCATGGATGGATAGTATTCCCTTTGGGTACTACATCCTCTTGAATGAAACTATTGGTGGCGCCTGAGTCCACCAACACACACCACCGCACTGTGCAAGAATCATTGGAACTCAATTCTCCAAAGGGGCAGGAACCTTGATTGTCTCCTGATGCTGTATGGCGCCTACCAATCCATCTGGGGACTGATCCTAGAGAGCTTCAATCAACTTTTTCGACTTCTCAGGTCTTAGGCAATTTGCTTTCCCTGACAACCTCACAGCTTCTCTTTCCTTGGAAGTAAGCTTTGGCCACTCAGGCTTCTGATGTCCCTCTTTGCCACAGTGCCAGCACAATGTTAAACTTCAATCCCTCATGAATTCAGACTTCTTTCTTGTTGTCTGGGCTTGTCCACCCTGCTTTGATCAAGATGAGTTGTTGTGTCCCTTTTGGTTCGCCTGGTCACCCCTTTTCTTGACCTAGTCTTGGAGTCCTTGCTGCTTAACCTTGTGTTGTGCAGCCTCCAAGGCCTTCTCCATTGATAAATACAGGGTATCTCTCAATTGTACCTTGAGAGATAGCAGTAGTCCATTTATGAACTTACTGACTAACAAAGCTGTCAAGGGGTTTTTCTTACAGTGAAGACTGCGTCTTCCACTCAAAACCTGAATCTCTCAACACTCTCATGAGACCTCTGGACTAACTTGTCCATCTTCTCATGGGCAAAATAGCAATTGGTCTTGTCCTTGCCATACATGGTCATAAGCTCTCTCCTCAGCTTTTCTCACATGATGGTCCTCCCAGTTCACAACATCATTCAAATCCATCCACACATGACTTTGGCTCAACCACAAAGCTAATTTCTGGTCTTTCACACAAGTTCCTCAGTCCACTTTCGTTGGAAGGACACTTCCTCCATCTTGTCAAGAAATTTAATCATGTCTTTTTTGTTCTCCCCAGAGAACATTGATAGATCTTGAACACCAAGTATTGCTCATTTGGTCTCACTTGATGGGGTCAAACTTGACTTCATCCTTCTCATTCGAGGTGCATATGGTGTTGCACCTGTCATATTTGTCTAAGGTATGTCTTACTGTGTCTCCATAGTGTTCTTAGGATAGTCTATGGTAGAACTATCCTGCCATCATCGCCAAAATGTTAGAGCACCAAGTAAGGGGTGAGCCTGTAGGCTATGAGTCGTAAGGGAAAAAGTCCTTTATTTTAGGCAAATGTGCCCTCTTATACCTACAACTAACAGCTAGGGGACCGTTGGTCCCTGGCTGTTATATTAATGACCATTGGAGTCCTTTTCCTCTGAATCTTGACTCTGAATTCTGCCTTGCAGATTTTCTCCAGAAATCTGGCGCTTGTCTCAGAGAGTGCAGGGTGCAGGGATTCCTGCTGAGAGCCTGGCGCTCTCACAGTATCTCAATTGTGTATGCATACATGATCATATTGTCAGCTTCCTCCTTTTTTGCAGATGTGTACATGGTTGGATTTTATATGAAGCTGCTCTTTTCCTTTACTAAAACAATAGCACAGATCACAAATCCATCAATATCTTCAAAATTGAACTGCTATTTTTCTTGTATTTCATTTGACAAATCTCATTTTGTTGTTTCAAATGATTAACATCTTCAATTTTACATGGCCAGTTTCATATGATGCTCAGAAATAAATAAATAAATCTAATTTTAATTTGACAAAATTTTACTTTTTATTACATTAACTCTCATTTTATTGCCAGAAAATCGAGTTCAATGACTTTTTAAACTGATTGTAGCAAGTTATATTCGATATTAAAAAATAAAGTTAGATATAGACAATCAAAAAATTCACAGTCATTAGTGAGATCTCATTTCATGGTAGTGGAGGTTTATAGTGTTGAAGTACATTATCACACTTTGCGACAGTGCCTCCATTGCTCTTTTGTGCTTCTTTTGAGCAAAAGAAGGTTCATCCTCAGTTTTCAGTGGCTGTTGTTGTTGTCATTGTAAATACAAAAGATGAGTTCATGCAAAACTAACTGTTCTTGTACAAGTGAATATGAACTTACAATAAGTTTCCTCATGTGGTTCCAGTTTAATTGACCACTCTTGTAGGTGAAGTAACTGTCATCAAAGATTCGCTGATCTTATATCAGAAAGTGGCTGCTCCTTCCAAGTTCTCCCAGTTGTCCATACTTTGTGGTAGATAAAATCAGAAACAAAATATACCATGAACATGTTTGCAGTACATAACTTTGGAAACTAAATACACTGCAAACGAGTTTGTGAGAGAGAAACAATAAAAAACAACACCAACACAGGGGTAAGCTTGTGTTAGAGAGTGAGGATCAGGCTAAAGGTGGGCACCCCTTTATAAAGGGTGCACACCTTCTTTCAGGAAATTTGGAAACTCCAATTAGGACAGTTAGGCAGCAAGCATTGAGTGCTGTATGCCTCAAGGGTCAAGGTTGATGGAGATTGGGAGCTACTGCCAATTGGAAGGAATTCCCCTTCACAGGGATGTATGTGAAAGATAAGGAATTTCCAAGAAAATCCCATTGGTGTGAAGTTGATGTAACTCCACACTGGTGGGGATAAATACAAAAACATATGTTGAAATAAACATAAGTACACACTCACAATAAACCTCCGCTATTATGGAATGAGATCTCCAGTCATTAAGATCTCATTTTAGCTGGCTAAAATGAAAGATAACCTGAATTTTAACCTGTTAAAATCGATTTTAATCAATTAAAATCTAAAATTGTGTTCAAAACAAATCAATATGACTTTTAACAAGCTTCATTTCTGGATCCAAGACATTTATTCTGTGAGATAATTAATTAGAGTAATTACATCAATCTATATAGAAAAAAC
>CDFF01070836.1:0-19782 GCA_000826265.1 Acanthamoeba culbertsoni
GAGGGAAGAGGCGAGGGAAGCAGCGGTGGCGGTCGACGAAGTGACCCCGCGGCCCTTGTCGTAGTCGTAGTAGTGTCCGTAGCTCTCGCCCACCCGCGAGGGCGTGCCGACCTCCTGCGGGGCAGTGAGGAACAGCCGCTCGTCAAAATCGCCCTGACTGTGAAACATGATCTCGTAGTCCCGCGCTGGGAGAAGTATTGGGGGGAAGGAAGAAGGAAAGCAAAAGAAATTTCAGGACCACGCATGGTATTTCGATGAATGATGAGGCATGGAAAGGGGGGCGTCGACAAAAAAAAATACCCATGAGGCTGGACCAGCGCTTGAGGGTGGGGCGGTCTAGTGTGAGCGAGTCGCCAGCGGCGCCCAGCATGTTGGAGTCCTTCCACCGCTGGAGGAAGGGCAAAAACAGGTCGGCATGGAGGCGGGCCACGTCAGCAAGGCTCGCGCCGCTCTGATTGGCCAGGGCGGTGAGGGCGGCCTGCTCGCTGCTCCCGGCCAGGCTCGACTTGGCCTCGGGCGGCGCGTGCACCGCCACGAATTGCACGCAGCACAGCAGCAGATGGAAGGCCGTGATCAAGTCCGGTGGCGACGTAAGCAGCTTGCCTGCACAGGGAGAGGAGAGAGGGAAAGGGGGAAAATAAATAAGAAAAGAAATAAGATGAAAAATAAAGCGCATTTTGGTTTTTCCCATCAAACTGACCCAAATGAACAAATATTAAGGATACAGAATATATATATATATGTATATAAAATAAAAAATATATAACAAGAGCACCTTTGGCTACGAGGAAAAGCGCCCAACCGAAGGAGAAGAGCGCATAGGACGCACTGTCTGGCGCACTGAACGGATAGACATGACGTGTGGTGAATTTCTCCATGTGATGAGGTGAGATATAGGACGAGAAGAAGAAGAAGAAGAAGAAGGGACACTGACCCTGGATAACCCTCACGGAACACATGGAAGAACTCTTTCTCGTATTTCTTATAGAGAATGCAAATCACGCAAAACTTCCGCTCGAGTTGCAGGAGTTGCTCGTCATAAGCTGGGCCCAGCTTGAGGTTGGCTATGAAGGCCTTGAGCGGATCGAAGAAATCGACCAACCTGGCGCACCATTGGAGGGGGGGGGAGCAGAGAGCGAAAGAAAGAGACCGAAAGAGAGGGTACATAAAGCGTTACAATGGAACGTTATGGCCGGCGAATTGGGGAGTCAAAGAACACGCAGTACCGAATGTTGGTAGCACGTAAGAGTTGAGTGAGCGACACGCAGCTGCCGCCGCTCGATGCGAAAGCAGAAGAGGCATCGCCCGAAGCTGCACTCGAGGGCTGCTCCGGCATTCCTGCGACATAGAGGGCGCAGGCGGCCATACGCATGACGAAGCGCTCCTGAAGCTTCCAATAAAGGTGAGATATATACTTGGAAAGCAGATTGCACACAGGTATAGTCGATGGGGAGGAAGTTGGAAGCAGTTGATTGATGTCGTAAGAAGGAAAAAAGCTCACCTCGTCTTGCTGGCCTGCGCTCGGGGTGAGACGTTTGAGAAGGTCCCAACCCGTTTTCCGAGTGGCCTCGTCAAGATTGAGGCCTCGACACAGCTCTTCATAACGCTCCTGGCTCGTCTGAAAGGGATGAGGGAGAGTCTCATCAACTGGATTACTTTCGGCCACACTCGTTGCAGCAGATGTGGGATTGGATGATGCCCCCTTCCCATTATGATCCAGGTGTAAGGTCGAGGGAGGTGCGGGAGATGACCCCGCATTGAGGGCTTGTAATGTGAGAAGAGGATGAGCTTTGCTTGGTACGGATTGATTCGTCGATTGCGGGACCTCAGACGTATCCATCTCGAGAGTGGAAAAAGAAAGTGGTGCGGAACTTCTATTGCGTCGCGTTCCTCCACCCTGTGGGCTTATAAGAGATGGAAGGCCCTTCTTGATTGAGGTGGCTGGGTTGGTTCCTATTTTCCCGCCAAGGACTAAGTTTTCTGTGGCGCCAAAAAAGCTAGCCACCTTAAATTAGGTTGGTTTTACTCGCAATTTTTCTGGCATGTTTCTAGTTTACAGAGCTAGGACCATGGACACCCTGCCCGAGGAGTTGTTGCTCCATATCTTTTCTTTTCTTCCTCTAAAGGACACTCTCAAAAGCTCAGTTGCATCACGGTTTTTCCTCCTCTCGCCCCGTGTTCTTCCCTTCCCCTTCAACAGGCATACGCTTATTGGTGTATCCAGGTTGTTGAAGCAGGTAGGAGGCGACAACAAATTGTGGTACAGTTACAGCTCTCAGCTCTACGGCGTCTCTTTGAACAAGGACCAATTACTGGGAGTCCTCTATCTGGATAAACATGGTGAGCATTTTTTCAAGCTTTCCTATCAGGTGGTTTTGTTGAGTCTCTCTTGACTCTCACTCACACCACAGCGGCCGCCAAGAAAGTTGAACTTAGTATTGAGTCCACTGATGGAGGAGAGTACAGCGCTGAATATGGCGTTGATAATCTGCTTAGGGAAGGAAGGTTTGATGCTTATTGCACGGCGATTGGTAATACCGCCAACGTCAATGTCATCCTACGCTGCGGCACATCTACGGCGCAAGGAGACAGCATCCTTCTAAAGCATGCACAAGTTGATGCTCCTAATTGGGGATACACTGCTCCACTAGGTAATCCATATATACGTTGCTTGCACTAGTGAATCTTTGCTCATCATGGGTGCAATAGTCAGGGCTATGCTATTTATGTCGCAGGAACTCCCTCAAGCCGAACACACCTCTTCTTTCAACAACTTTAAACGGCATAATTGGAGGGAGTACGAGAATTCAGCAGCACATAGGGGGCAAGCGAACCAACCAGGGTTACGAACTCAACTCGGTTACTCAGCCGATGGTTCTCCAATCATGCCACCACTCGCCTATATGGTACATCCCTTTCAATTGCCTGGCTGCTTGCTTATAGTGACCTCTTTTGATCTCATTACATATGCAGAAACTCCGAAATAGAACGGCGGAAGTCTCCTTTGGTTCACCATCGCCATATGGAAGGTCTTTTCCCAAGATGACCATCACTCTCCAACTTCTTTGGTATTTAATCGTGCTTCGCCAGGTATTTCCTCCTCAAGCTTCTACCTGGTATGGAATTCGCAGAAAACATTGATGTTCGTTCCTTTGTCGTCCGTGGCGTTATTGTCCCTCGTACATCCTTCCTTCCTCTATCCTTCCTTTATTGAGGAGAAAGTCCAACTCACTGGCTTATATAGGCGATATCACGCTGGCAAAAGCCATGGCCATGGTACAACAAGCTCGAGCATGCTGAAAACAAGGTATCAGAATCTTCTGATAATCAGTCGGCTGAGCGAGAGCCTTCGACGATATTCACACGTCCGTCTCGAGATCTCTATCCAAATAAGACGGTTCTTGACGAGGCAGTGGCTCCGCCATCACCCATGTGCCATTCACACGCACGGCTTCTCGTTTTTTCGCGCCCTTAGAAAGTCGTTGGGCCGTGTAGAAGTGCCCTGGTTGAAGAACGTCGTGTGCTATTCGCCGTTCAGTCAAAGCTCTCCGCAAGCGCAGTTTTATACCATGTGGCACGTCTTTGAAGTCATAGAGCTTCATGTTGGCCAGCACGCTCTAATTGACAAACGAAGTACGGTGTGATTAAATGCAGCACCAACTCTTGTCGGAAAAGGTACATACAGAAATACAAATCGAGTATAGAGGAGGAACATAGTGACGGGAATCTTCAATCTCTACTTGATTCAACTGTCAATTATTAATGAAAAAACAGAGAAATACAACAAGAAAAAAATTCCACCAACAAGACATGGATAAAGGAACACCACAAGGGGTTGGGGAGTCTCTCGACCAGTGGAGCGCAGTTTCGGGAGTATGGCAGCGCGTTTGTTTAGAAGTCCCCTCCGGGAATACAACCGACGTTGCTTCTTCGGTGTGGTGGGTCCAGTCGCGTGTGGGCCTCTTTACCGACATACGCATTCCATTTAGGCCCAGCCCCACAGCCCAACCCGATGCTACCATCGGGCTGGCCGACATTCTCCGGCAAAGGGCTTCAGCAGGCATGCTGGAGTTGCGGCCTTGGTCTGCTGCGACGGAGCCTGAGCCACAAAGCCCTCTCTCTTTGCCCGTACCCATCATGCAATGCACATGGCACTGTCACGTACGATACATCCTTGCTAATTCACTTATCAGCCGAGCGTTCTCTTACCGACGTGAATCAACTCGCTAGCTGGACTATCACCCACCGAGCGACGATGCCGATGTAGGGCTTGCTGGCTTTGTAGATGAGCTCACTATGATAGAGACTGGAGTGTACTCTAATTATCGTGAGGTACTCTCATAGTTCAGAGTCTCGACACAGACATACCCTGGCGTTTTTTCATATGGTTAGGTCTGGGTGAGGCGTGATAAAGGACATGAGCAGATGGCCATGGAATTGATAGAGGAGCGTCCTCCTTCAACTTCTGAAAATATGTATGTACTTGGTGCCTTTCTGATGAGACACAGTATTGAATTGTCCTCCTTTTCTCTTGGATACACAAACCAACAGAGATCCAGCAGTCAGACTGCGGCGTGGGGTGTGGATTGTGAGTGGCCATTACTTCGCTCAGGTGCTCGACCGCTACGTCCGCGAGGAGGACAGCATAGGTCATCGCATTGCTACAAACAAGAGCTCCTCTTTGGGAGATCTGTTAGCCAACCAATGGAAGATGTCTGACGATGAACAGCGCGCCGCTGCCCTCCAGTTCGTGAGCTGCTTTGGGTCGATTGAAGCGCAGGATGGTCCGGGCGATTCCTCTTGCCTTATTAACGCTTGGCTAGCTTTGCTGAATAGAAATCATCTCCTACAGATGGGAGTTACATCTGGAAAGTGAGCAAGTCTACCAATCCCGACCTTGAAGGGTCAGTCTTCCACAGCAAGCCCACGCCAACCAGTGGCCGTCTGGTAGCCTTATCAACTCTTGACTCAGAGAGCAAACCGACCCTGGTAGAGACGTTGCCGGATGGAACCAAGAGGTTGTGGCGCATCCACACAAACACGTTCAACAACCTTAACCCTTTGTTTTAAGGCTCCAATCGACAACAAAAACCCGTAATTCCGTTTTGCCCTTTCATTTTCTGTCTGCTCTTTGTTGGAACGCATGTCGAGCTGGCTAGGGTCGTACGATGAGTTGGGGGGAGAGTCCTCTTCTCCTCTGCCCTGGTGGAAGCGTCCGAGAGTACGCGCTCGCTCAATTCCAACAAGAAACACATCTTTGGTAGAGCGAACTCACTGGTTATCGCTTTCAGGTATGGGTGATAGTGGCAGTTGCAGTGGCCGTGCTGGCCGTCATAGCCGGCGCTGCGGGGTTGGGTTCCTTCCTGGGCTCCCACTCGGACAATGACTCCTCGTCTGACTTTACCGGCTGTCCTCCCGGTGGTACGCTCCGCGCGCACCCCCCGCAAGCCCCGACGATTTTCTTCTCACTTTTCTCACTCTTTTTAATTGGCAGGCTTGCAGTACACTCCCTTCTACTCGGGAGCTCACAACTCCCCACATCTCCTTGCGGTTCGACGTTTGCTCTATCGTGTCTGTTTGTATTAGGGGATGACGCCCTGACCTTTCTTCTATGGTCTAGGAGTTGCGCACGCCCACGAAGCACGAACACAGTCGAACGTTCATCGGAAATGGAACGGTGTGGACGCTCACTTCGGCTGCCAACGATCCTCTGGTACGTACAGGAGCGATACGCAAGGTTACCCAACCAAACATCGTCGTTCACCTGCGTCATGGGTGTTGGGGTAATTACAGGTCGGGGTCGACATCATCATTGAGAACGGCGTCGTCAAGGAGATCGGTCGTGGCCTCGACCGCAGCGGAGCTACTCTCGTCATCGAAGCCGAGGGCAGACACATCACCCCTGGTCTCGTCGACATGCATTCCCACTTGGGTGCCTTGCCCTTCTCTCTTCTCTTCTCTTCTCTTCTTCTCTTCTCTTCTCTTCTCTCTGCACATAACACACTCACGCTCCTCACACTGCACTACACAGGTGTATACTCGTATCCGGAGGATGCGCACGCCACTCAAGATGGCAACGAGATGACCGATCCCACTCTCCCGCAGCTGCGGGCGCTGGACGCCATTGGTGACGAACCCACACCCACGTTGTTTTTTCTACCGACGCAATGCGTGCTCATTGCAATGCAACTGTAGATCCCGAGGATCCTGCGATTCCGCTCATCCTCGAAGGAGGAGTGACCACTTCGCTTGTCCTACCGGGTAAGCGCAATTGCTTCGAGTGATATCCGAAATTCCGATGCTTAATAGCTATCGTGTCGACACGACATAGGAAGCGGCAATGTGATGGGCGGCGAAGCGGCCTACGTGAAGCTTAAGCCGACCAAAAACGTTCATGGTAGACTATCTACTCATTGTTTCACTTCTGGTATCTGAAACACGTGTGGTATGCGGCGATGCCAGACATGCTCATTCCTGGCGCGCCCCGAGCGCTCAAGATGGCGTGCGGCGAGAATCCGAAGCGCGTGTACGGCGGCATGGGTCGCATTCCCTCCAGCCGCATGGGCATCGGACTTGTGCTGCGTCAGAAGCTCATCCAAGCCGCCGTACATTGCATTCTCTACATTCCGATTGGTGTTGGAGTCAAGTAATTAAAATTTCCGTGAATATATGCAGCAACTCAAGCAGGCTCAGGACCAATGGGATTGCTTGTCCGAGGCCAAGCGTGCCACGACCTCGCGTCCCTTTGACTTGAATCTAGAGCCGCTGGTCGCTCTGTTGCGTGGTAACATCAACCTCAACATTCACTGCTATGAAACCCATGGTAAGATCCTTTCCATTGGTGAAATAGGAAATGAAATGAATGCAAATCGTGTTTTTATTTCGTTTCAATATATATATATATTGAATCATTTATTTTATTGTGTTCTTTATTTGAATGCGCAGACATTGCGATGATGGTAAGAACATCGAAGGAATTCAATTTCCGCATCAACGCATTCCATCACGCTCTCGAGGCGTGGAAGATTCCTGAAATTCTAGCGGCAAACAATATATCGGCCGCCACCTTCGCTGACCATTGGGGATTTAAGGTATCAACAAAACTCCGATTCCGCGTAGTGCTTGTATGTGATTGGTTCACTACATAATGACACCTTCCGATGCCAGATGGAGGGATATGACGGCAGCGTGCACGCTCCTCATTTACTTCACGACGCCGGAGTCAACGTCGTCCTCAAATCGGGTAATATTATTGTGCCATTTTCCTATTTAAGATATTCTATTCGTTTCTGATTTCCGATTGGCTCGTCTATTTCAGACCATCCTGTCATCTTTGCGCGCTGGCTCATGTATGAGGCCGCCCGCTCTCATTACTACGGACTTGATGCCTGGACTGCGCTCGCCTCCGTGACTCGGGTAAAAAAGAGACGCTTTGATTGGACGGTTGGGTGGGTCTCACTATTTGTCGACATTCCATTTAAGAATCCCGCGCATTCGATTGGTTTGGGTCACCGCGTGGGCACGCTGGCTGATGGAAAGGATGGTGATGTCGTTATGTATGTCTCATATTTGAACTCTGCTCCTCCCATAACCCGAAGGCCTATGGCTGATTGGTTACATGTCATACATATAGCTGGGACAGGCATCCGTTGCAGATCGACGCTCAGCCTTACAAGGTTCTCATTGAAGGAAAGGTGCGGTTACATATCAACGCTCCAATCGGTCACAACGGTTCTCCTCACACGTCTCTCGGTCCAGCTTGTGGCTGACAATAGTGATTTCGCGTCGGCTATTGTCCCGCCGCCTCCCCCGGGCAACGCTACACTGCAACATTCCGGACCAACCGCGTGTGCGGAGGTGCTGTAGACATTGTTCGCTAGAGTCTTATCTCAATTCTTATACTGCGTAGATTCCGTCAGACAGCTACGCTGTCACAGATGTCACGATCTATACGATGGACAACACGAATAAGGTAGTCACGAATGGCAACATCATCGTCGAACGAGGTACGCCTGCAACCGGGTTACAACGCTGCATTTTGAGTTGGTAGGCAACACTCACTTTGCCGTCATTTCTGGAACAGGCGTGGTGACGTGCATTGGAACTGCGGCGGAATGTACAGTCCCCGCCAATAGCGACGTTTACAGCCTTCCGGGCGGACAGGTACGATTCTATTCGTGAAAACGTTATTGGTGGGAAAATGAATTTTCATTATTTCTCCATGTATTTTCCATTCATTGAAGGTGATGCCGGGATTGATCAATGTGGGCACGTCGCTGGCCCTCTACGAAGTGGACTCCGAATCGGGATCCGCGGACGGATATATCTTTCCCTCCAACGCTCGTAACGTCCGCTCTGTGGTACGCGAAATTTCCGTTCCACTGTAACCCGTCTCGGTTAACGTGCAATCCCGGATTCTCGTTGCCTAGGACGGAGTGAGACTGAACATGTACCACAAGAAGCACTTGCGTGCCGCGTGGGCCGGAGGCGTGACCACTCTTATCACTCCGCCCTACGGACCCGGATTGGTGTTGGGACTTTCGGCGGCGTTCTCCACCAATCCCGGAGCGGCCACCATCGACGACGTATTTCCCATCGCCATCCACGAAATTTCATCCGTATACACACTCACGCTTTTGGAATTGATCCGATTAGGCGCTCATTGGCACCAATGGCGATTCAGCAGCGCTTCACTTGGCATTGGGCGACGCAACCAAAGGCTCCGGAGATACGAGTAAGGCCTTCCTCCCTATTGCACTTCCGTTCCACCAATCCGGAGTCAGCACTTCACTTTATCTCTCCACCAATCAGCTTCCATATCGGGCCAGGTGGCCACGCTGCGTGCCGCATTCCAAAACGCTCAATCTCTTCCCGAGAACTCCACCGATCCTTTCGCGCGTGCTCTGCGCGTACTCTTACTTTGGCCTTCTCCCTCCATATATATATAGATTCTTGAGTCGACACAAGAATCCACACACGTGGCGAAAGCTGATTGGGTCTCTCAAATTTAATTGCTGCAGGGCGAGCTGCCCGTGGTGGTCGCCGCGACGCAGGCCGATGACATGGCCAGCGCGTTGCGTCTCAAGCTGGAGTTCGGGTTTGACGTGCGTCTTGCTTGCCCAGCAAAAGCCTTTTGAATTGTCGTTTCCTTTCCCAGCCGCGGAAGGACACACACACACACACACATAAACACACACAAACCAACACACACAAAACAATACAAACACTTCAAGGCTCTGACCTCTGTCGAATAAATGGGGGCTGGGGACGCGGCAGATGATCATCCTGGGCGGCGCGGAGGCTCGGCTCGTCGCTGACCAGCTCGCCGCGGGCAACGTGTCGGTGGTGCTCAACCCGGCGCGCAGCCCGCCCAACACCTTCTCGACGTGGTGCGCCTCCGCCTCCTCCTTCTCCTCCACCGCTCTTTACCCCCTCCCTTCTGATATTTTGTCGACACTACATTCCAGGCATGCCATGCGTAAGACCGCTTCGTTCCTTCACTCGCGGGGTGTGCGTGTGGGTCTCGCCGTATCGGATCCCGGTACGGAGAAAGAGACAGAAGGAGACTCGCGCTGATGGCAACAAATAAGGTTAATCATAATATCCTCCTCGTGTTTGTGTGTGTGTGTGTGTGTGTGTAGGTAACGTGCGCAACCTGAGATGGGAGGCGGGGTCATCGCTTACCAATGAGGTGAACTCGCCCTTTGACAAAATGGCCGCCATCGCCAGCGTCACTACCAACATCGCCAAGATGTTCCGCCTCCAGGTATTTTCTTTTCTTTTCTTTTCTTATTATTGGGGTCTCACCTTCAGCGTTGCCTGGCCAGGAGGGCACGGGCACCATCTCCGTGGGGTCGACAGCCAATTTTGTGGCCTTTACAGGAGAACCTCTCAACTTTGTTGGCCAAATTGCACTCGTCGCAGCGGAACGTTATGCTGAGTGCCAACCGGACCAATTCTAATAATAAAACTGCTGCCGTCCAATCACATCAGAGGCTTGTGGGTTATGGTAGCAAGCTTAATATTGTACTGCTCCAACAGCAAAAAGATGAAGTGAATGGAGACTGTTTAATCTAGAAGAAGTGATACAGGGGCAAGTGGAGTGTTTTGTGGTCACTGTTGTTGTAGCAATTGTGGCCCAAGGGGGTATGCTGACTTGGTCGTCCAATTCAAACTGATGCCTTCACTGCATATATTTGCTTGGGCCTGGTCCAAGGCCTCGTTGAACTTTTTCTGAATGACATGGCAACACCATGGGAAAGAGTAGAAATTAACTGGGCCCTAGCACAGGAACTTCTCTGCTATGGAGACTTGGACACAAAGTGACTACAAGCCAAACAACCAAGTCTTAGTCTGAGTGCCAGCAGAGGATCAAGCCAGGAAACTGGCAAAGAGGTGGAAAGGACCTTACCTACGCCCCACACTATTTTATTAGATGACAGGAAGGGCATTTCCCACACCTGTTCAGTGAGTTGGCCTCAGCCAGCCAAGTCATGTAGGGCGGGTACCAGGCCAGGTGGGAGGCAGAGACGGGAGGCGAGCAAGACGGAGCCCGAGCAGCCATTCCTGCACCATAGATCTCGTCTCAGCCGGTAATTCAGACGGTAACCGGCATTCCGCTGCGAAAGCTGGACATTGAACAGACAAAGCCATTCATCACTATCCAACCTGATGCCATGACCAAGGCAAAGGGAATCAAGTCAGAAGGCGATTGGCACATCAAGAGAGCTGAGAGAGAACCAGGACAAGGAATAAAAATGGTACAAGCCACATGACCGTAGTTGGTCATCCAAGACTAATCCAATCAGGTCTTATTTTTATGTTGTGCGGCTGTCACTGTCTTTGTCTGTTTGCAAGTGAAGTTGCATCATTTGTTTGTTAAATGATGTTTATCCGCTGTTTACTCCACCAGGGTTGTAATTGGAACCCTGCGGCTGTACTGGTACAAGAATTACTACGCTACCGCAAATCACCCATCCACCTGGAAGAACCAGTGCTTGAGGGCCTCGCTGGCTGACAGACGCTCACGAGGCTCCTTCACCAGCAACTGCCGCACCAGATAATGCCCAGCCACGTTGAACGTGTTGTGCTCCTCGCCTGGATATCTCACTGTTGTGCATCGTAGCATCTCTCTCTGCTGCCTACAAAATGGACGCAATAGTGAATCAACCCTGAACTTAGCAACAGTGCCGCCGCAAGGCGAAGGTCCACTTGTCTATACCCGAGGATAGAATCGCTATCATGAGGTGCCTTCTGGCCAAGGTGGACACAATGCTGCTGCTGGGACCAGCCTTCGTCTATCGGCACGTGCAGCTGCAGAGTGCCAATGAGTAACCGTGCAGTGACCCCACTCACACAATCCACACTAGGATAGGGATCTACGAGGAGTGTGCGGGAGGATGGATTACCAGATTTCGCAAAAGGATACCCACACTTCACATAGCACCAGCGGCAGAGTTGCAGTACTCCGGCGGCGAGTAACCGCGAGTGCTCACAAACTCCTCTCGCAACCCCTGCGCCACCACACCGCGGAGCGCGGGATCCACGATTATCCAACAACGAATAAAATGGGGGAGGTGGGAGTGTGGGGACGTGCGGGAGAAGTGTGGACATCCTTGGCAGCACCAAAGTCGATCAACGTGCCGCATTGGTCGGTTTTGTGCCACAGCATGTTGCCTTTGCTCACGTAGGAACGCACGACCCCGAGACTGAGTACCGCAGAGTCTGAATTGAAGAATCATGGATGAACCGTCACTCGAGAGTCCACACCACCAGCACTCTTAAATGGCCATGCGTGCAGCATCTCTATTGGAGGATACCTGAAACAGATGCTCCATGTAGATGGACAGTTCGTCTGCAACCCAATCACTGGAGAATACGCTTCTCGTTGCGCACCCTCTTGATTTCGTTGGTGGCTTTGACCACCACCGGCAGTCCGTTGTACCAGCCTTCAGGTGGCTAAATAGCCTTCTCTTGCCCACATGTGAATGACCATCTGATTGGCTGCCCACGGAACTGGTATCTCCGCTCCCGATGCCGACGCCTCCGGTGCAGGTACCACCTTCACAGCCCTCGTCATCTTTCTTCCCCAGGTTATCCAGTACATCCTGATCAGATGACTCATCCTCTTCCTCCTCGTCCTCTTCCTCCTCCTCCTCCTCCTCGTCCTCCTTTTCCTCTGCCTCCTCGGCGGTGGCCGTCGTGACCTCTAGCTACTCTTGCGTGTTGCGGTATGCTTGGGGCACCCTGGGTCGATCGGCTCCTATGAGCTTCGAGATGAGGGCGTCGTAGATGTGCCGCCCGCGCGTGGCCAGGTAATTAATCGCGATGGCCAGCATGGTCTGCCGATCTTGCGCGTCCAGCATATTGAGCGACGATGGGGTCAGCGGCGCGAACACTGTTCGGGAATACGGAGCCCTGTCGACGGGCTCGTGCCATGCCATGTAGAAGCACACGCGGTTGTTGTCCATGATGGCGACGTCGCCGAGTCTCGCTTCTGGCTTGTAGACCTGAAGTGGTAGAGCATACTGTCCAGCAGGTAGGCCAGCTTCGGTTGGTCCTTCTGGCTCCTTAGTCCAGTGAACTCCTGGTGATCACAGCGAGGGCCATGAAGAGTAAAAAAAAAAACATATTTGATCAAATTTTTATATGTTGGGTGTAATCGTACCTCAACGTAAAAGGGAAACACTACAACACCGCAAGACGATATTGCACATTGCGCTGGACCCATTCCAGGCCTGGTGCGTAGCCATCGAAACCCACCATCCCGTCGGGGATTTTGTTGCCCACAGAGGTCCACGGGGTATCGGTGGGCATGACAAAATGCACCTGATTGCACCGCGCTCGTTGTTGATAGCAGCTACGATAGAGTATAGACTCTACCGCTGTCCGTGGTAAGTCAAGTTTTTCCAATGCGCTCGTACAGTCAGCAATGAGGTTCCACATGAGAAACTTCTGTTGTTCACCGGTACGGTAACGTTATAACCTCAAATGGGCAGGATGTGTGCCGCTATCAATGACCGGCGCAGAATGAAACACAGTTTTTGACCAGTCGAGGTGAGGGAGTATTCCAGTCTGCTGTGATCTGGTCGGGAAGTACTCCGTTTAACTCAATGTCCTGGATGATGAGGCACAATTAAGGAATCTTTACAATGACGACGGTGGTGGTAGTGGGTATAGGGGGAACCAGACAATTGTCACCCAGACCAGTCAAAAGCAAGCGGATGCGGGCAACGAGCCGCTCCACCGCTGGTTTTTCGGATTGGTCAGGGGGATTCCATTCGTGGGAGGCAAAGTTGACCATGGGAAACCGGGCCAGCTGTGAGATACCCACGCTGTAGCCCTTCGACTGTCGGTCAATCTGCGGCGATGCTGTAATTTCACTTCGCTCCTGTGGCGTGGCAAGCTCTGGGCTACGGGGGATTTCGTAATGGTCTGCATTTGGCCTCTGGATGAGTGTTCTAAGGTGGGCCTTCCTCCTGACGTTGGCATCAATGCCTAGGTTGTTGGCATACTCCTTTATTTGGGCGAAAGAATAGGAAGTACGTTTGAGACGCACTCTCGTTGACCTCAACTCTGTGGGCTGGGTTGTGGTCTCTGCCGGCTTCTCTTCTTTTTCGTCAGCCCTCCCCCGTTAACTTTTGTTAGAAGTATAGCGAGGTAGTCTTGGACGGAGCAGAGTGCTGGTGTGCCGACGCTTTCGGAGTAAGGATGTTTATTGTGGTTCTTGTGTGAGACAAAGAATAAAAAAAAGGAACTTGTTCGTTCTGAGTTTAAGTATGTGGTTCGAGTAGCGTTACGTCGACCGACTTGCGAGTTCGCCATGGAAGTGTCCGCAGTTAGCGCGAATTCCACAACTTTTGGGCTGAAACTTGTAAAGAGGGAACTTCATCCCCCTTCTCGCGGCCCTCCGCTGGCTACTCATGCTTGGAAGGGCAGCGGTTTACTTCAGCGACTTCCTGTCTGTGGGCTCATTTTTTCTTTATGTTCAAGGGAAAGGCAGGTTGCCTGCATTTACTCTTACTCCAGACGTCACAAGAATAGGCTGTCAAACTTGTTGTTACCCAAGAACCATACCTCTGGGCCTCTGTTGTGACAAGCACCAATGTGCTATCAGTCAAATGCTTTTACACGGCTGCGGTGTCAATGAAAAAGGGTAAGGCAGGAGAGCAGCTCTGCGGACATTGGCATCATTTCGACCTCTAGCCCCTCTGCCTGATCTCAGTTGTTGGTAAATGAATCAGAGCTTTTTGAGTCTACATCATACATCTTTTGTCTTGATCAAGAAATCCAATTTGTTTTGGTTTAGGAAATGTAAATGTTCTACGAAAATCAGCTCATCCGCGTGGGTGAGGAATCATTCGAATGCCGTTCCTGGCAGAGAGTGTGATGGCCGATTTGTAATGCACCATCTGGGTTGTTAGCCCCCCCCGTGTCCTCTTGAGCTCGATTCTATGGTAACGATAAATTACGCGGAGTCAGCAAGGCATTACCTGGTTGGGCGCCAGCTCCAGGTCAACCGCTTGAAGAACGAGGACAACCATCATCTTGATTTCCAAGTAGGCCTTCCCCGTAACACCAATCAGCATAACCCGCGTTACCATGCAACAGTAGAGCGTGGTGTGACCTGGTCCACGACGTACCATCTTCAGGCCCAGGCACGTGCGCGGGCCAAAGTTGAAGGGAATGAACGGCACAGTGTTGGTCTTCGGGACGGGCTTGCCGCCGTTGGCCGCCTCGCCGTTGATCCAGCGCTCGGGGACGAAGTCGTTGGGGCGATCCCAGTACTGCGGCAGCCGATTGAGCGCCCACGGCGAGTAATTGATTTGCATCTGCGACCGGGATGGTGAGCCACGACTTAGAGAGGCTGACACAAGCCAGAGGAGAGGAGAGGAGAGGAGAGGAGAGGAGAGGAGAGAGGAAAGAGGAGAGGTCGCGGGTACGCCTGCACGGATTACTGCGCCGTTCGGCAGCACGTCGTCGTTGACGGCCGTCTTCGAGTTGACGGGCACGGGCGGATAGAGCCTAGAGAGCCGAGATTATCGAGAAGAGAAAAAATTTGAACTGAAAACCAATTGAAATGAAAATTTGGGTAAAAGGAAAGTTGTTACCGAAGGGTTTCGTTGATGATCGCGTGGAGATAAGGCAGAGAGTCGACGTTGTCGAAGGAAGGCTCGTCACGGCCCAGAACGGACTCCACTTCGGCCAATAACTGCCCCGCGTAACAATTGTACATACACAGACACAAGGTCAAGGAACTATTCAGTTACATAGCAACAGTTGTCAGTTTACTTTCGCTTTCGCCTCCGGATGAGTCGCCAGCAAGTAGAAGCACCACTTGAGGAAAAAGAAAAGAAATTAGAAGGAAATTCGATGCTGGAATCCAATTGGTCGATTACTCACAGTGAGTGCTTGCGAGGTCGTGTCCCTGCCAGCAATCCTAGAAAAATTCCCCTTCCGTGAGTGGCCCATGCCGCCAATAGAAGGAATGTGATTTTGTGTCGACATACATGAAGTTCAGCACGATGTCGCGGAGATATTTGTCTGTGAAGGGCTCTCCGTTGTCATCCGTCATTGAAATGTACCGCGAAAGCAGATCTAAGGCCCAATAGAATGGATTTAAAGAAAAATAGTAATTATAATAAATTAGCATTATTCTAATTGGTGGGAGACGTAAGTTACAATGGGATGTACCTGTTTTGTTGCCGACATCAGGATCCTGACGCCTTTCTTTGATGATCGAATAGGCAAAGTCGTCCAAGACTCGAATACACTCACGCATTTCCCTCTCAGAAGATATCCAAGGCACCCACTACACGAAATTTCATGGAGTAGTGTGTAACATGTATCCTTTATGTCGCTTTCGATTCATTCTTACCTTCCACCAAAATTTTCTGAAGCGATCACCGCTAATGACCTGCGCCTTGTTGAAGGCCAACGAAAAGGCAACGGGCTTGGCCAGCGAACCAATTTTCTTTCCAAACGCTATTTCTGTGATATTTCCCAACATGTGAGATACCTGCGAGAAGTGATCGGAATGCAAAAAATTTGAGATACCTCCTATGGAGTCGAGCGTGAAGCGGGCGAAGAGTTCCTGCATGTCGACTTCCTGACCTCGCTTGTCCTTCAGTATGGCTATCAACTGCAAATATATATATATATATATACGGAGAACCAAACGACTGCGTTAAGTGCGGTATCGCGATATGCCGAATTGACTTAAAGCAGCAACCTCGTGTCCATGCTCCAAAAACACGGTTGCCATGTGACGCAGTTCTCTAACTTTGAACAGATGGCTGGCGTTTTGCCGCTGCTGCTTCCAATTACGCCCGTTTGTGTTGAAAATGCTGCATGCGTGGTAAATGTGATAAGAAGCAAGCAGGCAAGCATCTCTGATTGGTTGGTCACAATTACCCATCGCCCAGGAGATCACCCAGGATGCGGATTACCCGCTCGCCTGAATATAGTAATGAGGGTGTATTCCTATGTCGTATACACCAATTTACCTTTTTCGTAATTGTCAAAGTTGACGCGTAGAATATGATCCACGCAAGTTGCGTCGTTGACGATTGCGACCCATGGTGCACCTGGACCGGTCACACAAAAGACAGGCCCATACTACCCCCAAGTGCGAGGCCGTTTATATTCGTCGTAGAAATGTTGTTTTTCAATCACGATATACCTTCAGGGCTGACTCAACAAACCAGTCATAGAAACGGTCTTTGTTCGCCAAGAAAGTGGGGTAGTTATGAAGAAAAGGAATGCCCCATGGACCAGGTAAACCAAGCGACTGTGCGGGGGATTGAGGCTGGCGTGAGACAGCTCCCAAAAAATCGGTGTGACGACTAGCAAACCTTGCGTTGTAGGTACCAGCGTCCAACACCGAAGGCGAGAACGGACACCAAGAGAAGAATGAGTGCTCCCCACATAAAGAAATAGCACACAGAGGCGGGACTAAAAAAAAATAAAAAAAAGAAGGAACTTGGAAAAAGAGAAGCACTATCGAGGGAGATGAAAAGGGGGAAGCGGCCATGACTTTTCCCACACAATTAACGTTCCGAAATGAAAAATGAGTTTTCAGTGTTTTCAGCGAAACGGAGAAATCTCCGTTATATAGCACAACCAACAGCAGTAGGAGACTCGCCAAACATGAGTGGATATCCAGACCCCGTACAGGAATACAACGATGTTGTCATCCAGTTTCACCGAGTGATGATACCAGTGGTGGGTGTTGCCAGTTTGCTCTTCCTTTGCTTAATGGTGTCCATCCTACACTGGAAGGGCAGGGTAAGACTCCTTTCACTGCAAGGCCTCGAACCATGTCTGACCACCAGTTACGGTAGAGATTGAACGAGTTCTCTAGCGTCCTTTTGATGTTCAGCTCACTGTTTCAAATGGTGGGTATGGTTATCTGCTTAGAATGAATCACTTTAGTCTAAAAGGTCAAGTTGTGACAGGCAGCCAGTGTTGCTTTCCTGATCACTCCTCAGTGGACCTGGGCGGTTCAGTTAGGCCTCACAGGAGTGTTCGGTTTCTATGCAGCCTTTTCCAGAGACTGCGACTACCTGAAGCTGGTCAGAAAAACCAATCCCTTTTGTTCCTAGAACCATACTCTTATCCCCAACTAGAACTCGTTCGTGGCACTCTTCAACTTGCTTGGACTGCTCGGGAGCCTCTACATGTTTGCTTACGCTGTCCCTCTCTATACCCTTCTTGATGGCGATGAGGCGATTAAGTATTGTCAAGTGTATGCTATGCCTTTCTTTTGTGCCAGATGTATCCAGGATAAATCTGATCCATCCTCAGGTGGTTTAATATTCCTCTGTGGGACTACACGCCTCTATGCTCTCAATATGTAGGAGCGGTCAGATTCCTGGCCTTTTTCATGATCTTCGTCGTGGTAAGTGGTTTCTATGAAATGGCCAATGAACTCTGTTATAACGTGCACCCTTTCTTTCAGGCGAAACAGACTTTCCTCTCTTACCACCTGTCAAAAATTCTGTCTGGCAAACCCGGAGAAGGTAGATAGATGTAGATTGATCGTTATTTTGCAGCAATAATCTAACACTTTTCTTCAGATGATGTGGTCGGCTACCAATCACTTGGAGTACAACATATCTGTTAAACACTAAGAAAAAATTGTCCACTTTTCACCATTGAGGGATGGGCATGGCCTGTGAAGCTTTTTGTGCAATCTCTATTCATGTTCAGGGGCGAGAGGCCGCCGGCAAGCCTGCGCGGCAGAGTTGAAGGATGTCGAACAGCACCGAACGGTCTTCGTCGCCGAATCCAATCTCCTCATAGTGGGTGAGGATAAAGTGCCCCGAGGCCTCTTGCAGCTGCCGGGCTGAATGGAATGCAGCGCGCGTGTACAGCAGAAATGCGTTCTCCAGCGAAAGGAGTCGGAATAGCACATACTGGCACTGCGCATTGCTGGTATGTAAGTGTATGTGCCATTGCTCAGTCCAGGAGGTATGGCATGGAAAGGAAGGTCACCTTTTCCTTCATGCCGTCCACCATGAATCGGTCGGCGGCATGCAGAATATCCAACGCCAGGTCAACATCGTTGGTGGCGAATGAACTCTCGCCGCAGTACATGTATTCTAACACGTGTTTAAACGCGACAGGGCTCATGTCCTCTATACACACCTCCCTTTTGTGCGCTTCCTGCCATTCCTTGTTCTCCAGCATGCTTTATCGCAAGAAGAACAACGGGGAAAAAAAACTTAGAAATAGGTCTTGCACAGTTTCAGTCGACACAGTACCTCTTAAAGTTGGAACTCTGTGAGCAGAGGACAATCCGATGCGCGGGAAACAACGTCCCGCGAACGTTGAAGGTGACGTCCGAAAGCGAGTCGTTCATGAAGTACCGCGTAATCCCGGGCCAGCCTGTTGCGGCAGCCTTGAGATTGGGCGGAAGAACGGTAACACGTTCCACTGACTTGAGAGCCAACAGGGATAACGCAGTACGCTCTGTGGCAGGAAAAGTTAAGCAAGTCGTGCGTGCGTTACAATGCAGCCATGATCCCACTTACCAAACTTGTCCTTCTGGAAGAGTGGCGCTCCCTTCTCTATAAGATAGCGCACCATATCTGGAGGAGTGGCCATTTTACATTGCTTGATGAGAGTGGAAGGGAGGAGCAGGAGGAGGAGGAGGAATGGAAGAGAAGAATATCAAACCGGCGTTGCCCACTTTGGCCGCACAGTGCAAAGACGTCTCTCCGCGATCGTTGATCGCCGCAAGCAGCGAATCTGGTCCATCCTGCTTCGGAAGCGATTCCAGAAACGTCGCGAGTATTTTTGTCGAGGACACCCCCGACGACGAGGAGGACAGCGAAGTGGCGACGGTGGCGGGGATCGAAGCCGCGATATGTACATAAGAGTTGCCCTCTCGATTCCTATAGGAGGCGAAAAAGGATGCGACGGCCGGGAAACACGGGCACAGAGAGACAAGCTCCTGCACTGCATGCAAGTTGCCCTGCAGCATTGATCGGTTTGAGTGAGCCCCCACGCCATGCGCAAGAACACCATCACCATCCCCATCCCCATCCCCATTCTCATCATCATCATCACCACCACTACTACACGAAGTGTCCAACCTGAAGGATGGCCAACTCAAGCGGCGTCCTGGCCCTGAGATCCTCAACGGCCAGCTCGGCCACCACATTGTTGGACGCGTTTTCCATCTCTTTCATGGCGCTGACGTGCTGCGATAGGTTTTGGCCGAGCTTCTGTTACAATGTAACAACAACAACAACAACAACAACAACAACAACAACAACA
>CDFF01070837.1:1429-16705 GCA_000826265.1 Acanthamoeba culbertsoni
CTCCTCTCGCTTTTTATACCCTACTCTTCCCCTCTACACCGCACATTATGGGTCGAGCCAAAGCACTGCCAAAATGCTAACTTTTCTTTATTTCAGTTTAAAAACGCGTGAGATTTCTATTCTCTTCTCCACTGTGTCAGAATCGATCACCAAACCAACTCCTTCTCGAGGGCTTTGACCACAAGGATGCGCTTGCGCGCCGTGTCGTGGTAGGTGGTCACCGCGGCATGCTTGTACCACGAGAACGACGCGTTGAAGAATCCCGGAGCCCAGCCTCTCCTTGGCTAATCTCATCAACACATGACAACCAAACAAACCAACCACCACGTCATCTTTTAGTCGTGCCAGCAGGGGCCAGTGCTGTGTCACAGTTCGGAATCTGGTACCGTGCGGAAGCAAAAGGCACTGGCCACGTCCTTGGACGAGCCGAACAAATGGCTCAACCCTTCTACCTCCATGCACTCGTGGGTGAAATCCTTGTAGCACTTTTGGCCGTAGGGAGCGGAAAGAAAGAACACGAACGGCACGAAGTAGCCCTCCACGTCAGGACACAGAGCTGGTTCTCTGTTCTCGCGAAATGTCGTCAATCTCTTTTTTCTTTCCTTCGCGATGGAAATGTCGTGACTTGCGTGTCGAGGAGGGCCGGAGAGACCCAGCTGGCTGACCAATTCTTTCTCCTTTCTGCAGCGGTTGTTGTTGTTGGTGTTGGTGTTGGTCGTTCGTAATGCGTCGGACTCGTGTTAGCATTAACAAGAAGCGACGGAAGGGGGGAGATGGGGAGGAATGGCGAAAACCCGTAAAGGAAGGCGTAGCAGAAGCGGGCCAACGGGATGCTGCAGTTCTTGTCGACATACCCTATCCGCACCATGTCGCTCATCTTGGCCTCGTAATTGTTCCTGCGTTCATCGACTTCAGTTTGATGAAGAGAGAAGGACAAGTGGGAAAGCAGAAGGGTGATGGAAGAGAGAGAGAGTCGAACACGGCGAGGAGGGAGAGGATGACAGCAAGGCGATGAACGCGGTAGCGCACTTCGCGTTGGACCATATATGGCAGTTTCACAGAACAGAAGTCCAGGCTCGCCGTGCAATAGCTGTCCGACATCTGGTTGAGGAAAGAACGCGAGTTCGACAGGTTTGTTTGACAACTGTGTGGACACAATGAAGACGTACGTCCTCTTCAGTGACATCACACCAGTTCTGGACGTGAGTGGACTGAGCATCGTCCAAATCGATGGGACGCACTCGCGGCATTAGCCTACAAGCAGCCGTAAAGCGACAGAACCAGGCTTGCTCCTCCTCCTCCTCTCCCTTCCCCTCGCTTACATCGGGCGAAGGCTTCGTGACGGAGCCACCTTTCGGGTTGGGGGTCCTGGTCTTGTTGGCTCCGTTTCTCATTGGCTTCTTTCCCGGAGAGTCGCCGTCACCGTCTTGCTCGTTGTCGCTCTCTTCGGAGAAGTCGAAGTGGGGGCTTTGCAAGTCCTCGTCCCTCGTCCGCAGAAGATATCTGCTCCTGCGTGCAGCGTCGTCGTCCTCACCATCTTCATCTTCATCCTTCTCCTCATTTTCCTCCTCTTCCTCTTCATCCTGTCTAAGGTAGTAGCGCCAAATTCGAGACACAGGCTTATCGTTCCTCAATGCCTCCCAAAGCTCTTCCTCCTCTATAAGATCCGAGGGGAGTAAATAGAAAAATACATGCATCATGAGCCCGGTAGGGTGGCATACGGAATGGGGAGGAGCCAAAGAGTTGGTGGAAGTGAGGGCGCCACAAGGCGTCACACGAGGCGAGTGCCGCCCAGCGGCGACATACGAGTCGCTGCGTGAGGAGCTCCTTGCGGTGCGGAGCGATGAAGCTCAGCACGTGCAGTGTGCAGTCGTCGTTTAGTATTTCCGGAAGAGACCATCCCAACTCCGTATCGCCCGTACGACTCGCGTTGGTTGTCTCTAAGCTTAGTTGCGCCTTCTGCTGGGGAGGACGATTGGTGCGCTTGGCAAAGCGACGTCTCTTATTGGGTTTTTCAACCGTCAGGGCTGAGTACTCTATGGGATTCTCACGCAGGAAGGACGAGCTCTGCCTCGCACGCGTTGCCATTAATAATGCGGACTTGTTAATTCAACAACGTTTCTCGTAAATAATTGTTGGCATACCACAACATTAACTTGCGATGGCAGAACAAACAAGAAAGCGTAAGGGGCCAGAAGACAAGGCACAAGCACGTCCGTTGGTGGTGGTGGCGAGAAACGCTGCTAAGAAACGGCGGGTTTACAAACTGTTGAAAACACCACTGCCAACCACTTCCACCACTGGTGGTTCCCCACTGGTGGCGTTGAATGACGACTGCGCACTGCACGTGCTGAGCTTCATCGCTCCGCACCGCAAGGAGCTCCTCACGCAGCGACTCGTATGTCGCCGCTGGGCGGCACTCGCCTCGTGTGACGCCTTGTGGCGCCCTCATTTTCTTCACCTCTTCGGCTCCACCCCCTTCCGTACGGCCCTCCCAGCACCGGGGCTCTTCATGCAGACTATCCCCTCTTTAAACTACTCTTCCATTACAGGGGAAGAAGAAGCCCTAGAAGCACTTGAGAAGGACAAGCCCGTCTCCCGAGCCTGGCGCTATTATCGCTACCCACCGGCGGACTACGGAGAAGGTTCTGACGGCAAATATAAGTTCCCGTCTCATATCCCCCACTTCCTGGATGGGGGCCGTCAAGAGCGGGAGGGCGCATCTTTCGACCTGTCGGATGAGGAGAGCGAGATAGAGGATGATGACCTGGTCAATGTGGACGATCAGGAAACCCCAAAGGAGGAAGAGGAAAGCAGGGCTGGACAATCATGGTTTTCCTCTTTCGCCGCAGCATGCCGTCGCTTGCCGAGAGTGCGCTTCATCAATTTGGAGGACAATGTCGCGGATGAGGTTGTAGAGTGGTGTGAATGCACCGAAGAGGTCTGTCAGCCGCCATGGCCTCGCCGAAAAGAGAAAACCTTGTCTCATGTTTCTCTTCAGACCTCCGTGGAGAAGACGTTCTACACGAAGAGAATCGAGTTTTGTGCGGTGGATGTGCCCCACCTTCAGGACTGGGAAGTGCGCTACCGCGTTCACCGCCTCGCGGTCATCCTCTCCCTCTTGGCAGTGTTCGTCTCTCTCTCTTTTCAGGCTTCCTTGTAATACTTGCACACTTCTTGTGACGCCTTCACCACGAATGCAGGAACAAGTACCAGGCCAAGATGAGCGACACAGTGCTCATCGGATATGTCGATAAGGACTGCGAAATCCCATTGGCCCGCTTCTGCTACGCCTTTCTTTATGGGTTTAGGCCATCTCTTCCGTCGCGTTGTACTCACGGTTGGGGGTCTCACCTCCTCTTCTCTCACAGAAAAGTGAAAGAACTGATCGAAGAGCTCAACCTTGCTACCCTGCCTGAGGCAGCAACTAAGAGTTCCGCTAACAGCCGGCGCGAGAGAGGGGAGATAGCGCTGTCCCCCTACGTCGAGGCCTATTTCATCCCCTTCATCTACTTCACTTCCACCCCCTACGGCCAGAAATGCAGCAAGAACTTTCTTGACGACTATCCGTGTCTCGCAAACGAAGTGTTTGGTTCGCCAAGCGATGTGGCGAGTGCATTCCGGTTCAGGACGGTAGCAACGCAATAACTCTCTTTTCTTGTTGCCCTTGACCAATGTGTATGTGTTAGCCAAAGAGAGGCTGGGCTCCGGGATTCTTCAACGCGTCGTTCTCGTGGTACAAGCATGCCGCGGTGACCACCTACCACGACACGGCGCGCAAGCGCATCCTTGTGGTCAAAGCCCTCGAGAAGGAGTTGGTTTGGTGATCGAGTTTCGTTTGGTCGTCGTGCGCACCACGAAGCAACGAGACACGCAAGACTGACTTTGAATGACATGTCCAGGTGTTTTTGATGTTTTGTTTTTGTTTTGTTTTTTTAAAATATTATATATTTATTTGGCCTGTACACCTTGCCGTCCCATGAGCCGGCGGAGATAAATAATTGAAGTTGATCGGTATTCTTTACTCCTTCTTTACTCGTCTGTCGTAGTAATAGCAGCCGCAGCCTCAGTCGTCTCGGTCTCTGCTGACTCGGCTACGTCCGTACTTTCCACGGCTGCGGAGGGCAGGGCCAGTACTGGCTCTTCAGGGTTGGGGTTGGCAGTGGCATTCTGGCCCACATGCAGGGCCACATTCTCGGGCACGGCCGCCACGTTGGCATCGGCGTCTCCATACTTGAGCTTCTTCTTCTCCTTCTTCTTTCTCTTTTTCTCTTCCTTTTCCCTCTTCTTCCGCTCCTTCTTCTCCTTTTTGTAGGCATCGTATTCGTCTTCCTCGTCGTTATCGTCATCGTCGTCCTTGGCTTCATATTCCTCATTGCTTTCCTTTTCCTTCTTCTCCTTCTTCAGCCTCTTCTTTTCTTCCTTGGCCTTCTTCTTTTCTTCCTTCCGTTTCAGCTTCTCAGGATCATCTCCCTTTTTCTTTTTCTCCTTCTCATCTTCCTCGTCGTCATCATGGCTGCCATCATTGTCACTAGCCTCTTCACTGGTGGTCTTGGCTGGAGCGGCTTCTTCTTCTTCTTCTTCATCATCATCGTCGTCCTTCTTCTCGCTCTCTGCTACAACTACCGTCTCATCAGGGGTAGCTGCCATTGTGAATGTCTCTGGTTCCGTTTCTGTGGAATGATGCACAAGATGATATCATTGTAGATGGGAGTTAGGGGGTGGAGTTTGGGGGGGGGGTACCAGCATCATTGCTGCTCAACACCACTTTAGTGGTTCCCTCTTGCACGTCTATGTTGTTGCCATGCGATTAATCACAATTTCGCACTGAGTACTGAACTGCGGGCGTACCGATTGCCAGGGCGGAAGTGATGCAGAGGCAGAAAAGGCCCAGAATTAGCAGAAGACTAATCTTCATCTTTGGAAAAAGGGCAAGCTTGGGTTTGTAGTTGTGCGTTATAAAGTAAGAAGAGGGGAAAGAAAGACGTAACGGTCTTCTTAAAGGGGGAAAGGCCAGACAGAAGTACCCCACCAATACCGTGGGCACCAAACTTGGCACTCGGCGATTGGTCGTCTTGGCCGTGGAACTTCCTTTAGCTGCAAACGCTTTACATAAGGAGGGTTTTATGGGAAAACGTTTTCCCTTCTTGTTTCTTTGTTGTTGGCACAGGTAAACCATGGAGCGACAAGGCCACGAGAGTCTCCTTGTGCCGGGTGCGGCCCCTGTGCGTGATCATCTTACGCTTGAAGCCAGACGAGTGCAGCTTCGTCCAGTTCAGTCTAAGGAAGACCTTGACGAACTCTATACCGCATCACATCCTCCCGGTGTAGGTTCGACTGCCATTCCTTCTTCTTCTTCAAAAACCTTCGCCCATGCTCACTTCGGGTTGGGCGACAACATATAGACACGCTAATACTACTCTGTCCGTGTTTCTACACTAGACTTGTGGCTCTACACTCCTTGCGCATTTAAAGATGCCACGGAGTTCAACAAGTGGCTCAAGTGCGTTGTTATCGATCACCCCTGTGAGCAGTGATGGTGATGTCGACCTCCAAGCACAGGTACTTAGAGACAAGCGACGAAACGATAGGCCTAGTCATGATCAACAAGGCCACCGGGGAGAAGGTGGGCATGATCAACTACCTCTCCATCGTGCCCGAGCACAGGCGCATTGAGATCGGAGGCCTATGGTGTGTAGACGGACTTGCCATGGGGTGGATCTGTCATGTCTCATCGCGTCAAACTTGTGCACATAAGGTGTACGCCAAAGTACCAGCGGACTTACGTGAACACCGAAGCGTGTTACCTTGCAATCAAGCACGCGTTCGAGCATCTCCGCTATCGTCGCGTCGAGTGGAAATGCGGTATTTCGATAGTTCCCACTCTCTACCCTCCCCCCCCTTCTCTCCCTCTTTGCTCATCTTTCTCGCCGCAGATGTCAACAACGAGAAGTCCAAAGCTGCCGCCGCCCGCCTGGGCTTTACTTTCGAGGGCGTCTTTCGCAAGCACATGATCAACAAGGGAGCCAATCGCGATACGGCGTACTTCTCCATCACGGATGACGAGTGGCCGGCCGTGAAGGCCAAGCTCGAAGAGAAGATTTTTACGGATTACTATGGCCAGTCCGCTTCTACCTCATCCTCGTGCACCCCCTAAGATAGCAAAAAAAAAACCTGGAAATACCCAGTTTATTTGCGTGGTCGTCCTCTCTCGAGCTAGTGTAGCCGAAAAAAAAAAATCGGTTATTGTCTTCTACCAGGCCGAGGACCGATAGTCTTTGAGGAATCTGCCGAAGATAGCCTTTCCGCCATGCAACCGCACGAAGATGGGGTCCAAAATCCTGCATGTTGCCAACATTCATATCCGGAAAAGGTCAGCCTTCTCTCTACACACCACTCACACGCTACCTTGCGGCGCCGTCCACTTCGTCGATAGGATTCCTGAACACTTCGCCATACTTGTTGGCGATTTTCTGCGAACGGAGGACGGGATTCATATCGGAAATCCTATAAAGAAATACATATATATTTTATATATATGTGTGTGTTTTACAATATGTAACGATTGATTGGGTGAATAATTGTCGGTGGGGTAAAATCATCGAACGCGCTTACCAGCCGGTGTCGACAGCATTCATCCATATGCAGTCTCTAGCATAGTAGGCCGCGGCAGTCCTTGTCATCATATTCAAGCTTGCCTGCAATGGACCAATCCAATAATTCGAAAAATTCTTAATATATGTTATATTATTTTATACCACGGATTATCCTTACCTTGGCCATATTGGTATGAGGATGAGCCGTTGTCTTTTTATGGTAAAATTCACCTTCGACCGAAGATACGTTGACGATGAACCGATCACTCTATAAATGCAGTAAATGTTAGCCCATACTTTTTTCGAAACCAATCAACAGTCTGCGGTGATTCGTGATTGGCTGTTACATGGGGTGACTTGATCAGCAACGGCCGAAGCATGGAATTAATTGTGTAGGGCGCGAGGGCATTAATCACGTGCACCTCGGCTAACTCAACCGTTGAAACCTACATTTTTGGTAGAAATATACATACAAATATATATATAGTACGATATAGTGTTGGAAAATAATTTGTCAATTCTATGATTATGAATTTTTCATTATCGAAGCGATTGGTTTGTTTGTTTATCACCTGGTCGAGTTGTAATACCCACGAGTTGGTCTTTCGCAAATCCACCTGTGTATATATATATATATGTATATTTAATATAAAATATATCAATATACATATAGGAGAGGAGTGGACAAGAAAAGTCACAGAAAATCAAACCTGCTGTCCGTGTTCGTCATAACGGCCAGGGGGGAAGAGCTTCGGGTCTTTCACATCATCACCCTTAGCGACGGCCATTTGTGTCAAGACTGGATTGGGGGAAATTGAAGGGGAGGAATGTAAAACGGTTACACTGGAGTCGTCCACGCGTCACGGCAAAAACGAGAAGGAAAACCAGCGGAAATATTGGGAACGGCAGTTCCGGAGGAAGAAAACGTCTCGGCGAGCGAAGATGCGGAGGACTTCTTGGAATCCGTGGCATCTGAGGAATGTGATTCATTTTTGCATTCTTTCCCTTCGTTCTTTGTGCCGAGTTCCTCGTCTTCATCAAGCTCTTCGACCAATGGCATCGCTGCTGTTCCCGAAGTGATCTCCAATGGGAGAATTCCGGAAGACGAAGACGAAGACGAAGACGAGAAGAGCGGGAGAAGGTAATCATTGCCCCACGGCCTCACCGGGAGATGCGGCGGTCTCAATATATTCCGTATATCCTATGTCGACAACAAATCATACAATTCATTTTTTACTCGTATATATTACACATCGAATTATTGTAGTAGTATTTTATTCACCAAACATTTTTTTTTGTTGTTAAAAATAAATAAATAAATAAATAAAAATACCTCAGGAAGAGAAGGGATGTGAACGGATTCGGAGGCTATCAGATGATCATAATAAGCGGGAGGCCTGCTCGAGATTATAAAGGGAAAAAGATGAATTTTCGTGGAAATTGTTCAAGAACGAGAGAAAGGTTTCGGGCGGAGAAGAAGAGGTCGTGCCTTCGAATGGTCTGCGCGGCGTTGTTGATGATGGCGTCAATGTGCGGGTAGGCCTTCATCATGAAGCGGCAGAAGCGCTCGACCGCCTGCAAATAGCGCATGTCCAATCCGTAGACATGCAACCGTTTCTTCCAATCATGAAAATCCTCCACTGTACGCGCATTCATTACTCGTCATATACACCTGCTATCTATGTTTCGAGCAAAAGAGAAAAAGAAAAAGAAAAAGAAAAAGAAAAAGAAAAAGTGTTCTCGGACAAACACTTGGTTTCTTGGAGGCTTACGTTTGGAAAACCGGACGGCTGCGTCGTGCGGGAAGCGAGTGGTGACAACTACCGTGGCTCCCGCGCGAAGCAACTTGACCGCAGTCTCGAATCTGATTGGTTGCCCCACAAACAAACAAACAAATATTGGGATCTCGCATATAGAGGCAAAAGGGAATCCACGTACCCGATCTTCACACGGCCGCCGGTGACCAATGCGATGCGTCCCTTCATATCGGCGGTTGCGATTCGCTTTTTCCAGTTCAATCCAGCGCAATGTGGGCACAACTGATTTATTTTTTTTTTTTTTAATTTGATTATTATTTCCACAAAAACAAAAAAACAAAAACAAAAACAAAAACAAAAACAAAAAAAAAAACAAAAACAGGATTGGTGGTGGAAAAGACATACACGATCGTAGAAGTGGTGGAGTTTGTGATAGGTCGCCTTGCATATGTAGCATTCCTCCGGCTGATGAAGGATGGAGTCCTCGTCTTCGGATGTTTCGCTCTGGACCTCAATCCTCTCCTTCGTCGTTGCCTCTGCCGCGGCAGAGCGATGGTCTTCGTCGTCCATTAATGGGAAATCTCCCTCGATTTCCTTTCGTCGCGCTTCGCTTTCATTCTTTTCGGCTTCGCTTTCTTCTTCACGACGCTTGGTTCGTTTGGAATCGGTAGGTGATGATTTATCGGTGAAATTTCCATCATCTTTGCAGAATTCCTCTGACTTGGCCATAGGCGGGGCTGCAGTCCGAGAGCCCTTATTTTTCTTTGATTCTCCCGTGGATGTTCCCTTGGCGTCGTTGGCCTTTTTGGAATTCTGAGCATTCTGTTGATTCTTTCTCTTCCGCTTTCGGTTGAGCCTCTCGGAGTTATATCGAAGAGCCAATCGGTCGGCCGGAAGCGTGACAATTCCCTGGAAAGACCAAGAATATTAATTTTGTATAACAATATAATTGCCTTCCTATCTCGATAATATGGAATGTAACGATACCCGCGAAAGCGGATCAGTAGCGGGAACGACCGATTGGCCAGTCTCGTCTACCGTCTCCGATGCGTTCGCTGAAGATTCTACCATCTGTTTCCCCGAAATCCAAGAAAGTGAATAATCAATTGTTGACATGAATTCTCTGTTTTTTTTTTTTTGACAGGCGAGAAATAACAAATTACCATGACAGGCGAAGCTGATTCCATGAGCTGTTCCATTTTGCGCAGCTTTTGGTCTCGCATGGCTGTCTTGGCGAGACGCTTCTGATCTTCGAGTGCCTGGTGCTTCCGTCGTTCCTTTCGAGCAATCCTTTTTCAAGCCACAACAATGTTAATTATTTATTTCCGACATTATTATTATTATTATTATTATTATTATTATTATTATTATTATTATTATTATTATTATTATTAATGAGACAGTGAGAGAAAACAACGAACTTTCTTGCTTTGTTGTGGTTGTACTCCTCCGGGGTGAGGCCCTTGAAGTAGCGGTTGCTGATGCCCTCCACGAAAATGCTGAAGGAAAAGAATGAGCCAAAGGTCCACCTGCGGAAAGGGGGTGGGTGAACATACATGCCGGCGCTTCGTAGGTCGCGGTACTCCTTCTGCTGCAGCAAGTGCATGCGTGATCTGAACGAGTGCAAAACCTTTGCGGAGGCAGAGTATTTGGTAAATCATGTAAAACACATAGTTCTGAGATTTGTTAATCAGCGACGAAGAACCTTGAGGCAGGTTGCAAGCTCCTCGTCCGTGAAGCCCCGGTCGGCATCTCGATCTGTTGGTGTCAAGCATGCCGAGCTTTGGTCGCCAGCTTCACTTTCATCCTTCGTTTTGGAATCAGCACCCCCGGAGGGTTCTGGTGCAGCGGAAGGCGCATCCATCACAGAGAGCTTTGGTTGCTACGGCCAACAATTACTTATCCTTCCATTTCCTTCCGAACCTGACGAGAATTAATTTTCGAGAAAATGGTTTTCCGTTAATTGAGCATGGTTGGCTGTCTACATTGGGCTGCAGGCCAACTCAGTAATGGAGCCTGTGTCCTTGTGGATCAGGGCTCCAACCTCGATTTGTGCTGCGGCATGCGTACCATAACGGATCATTTTATGGTTGGAGGGTAATTATTCACCAACCGGGGAGATGGTGCCACGTCTGCTCTACGGTACAGTAGTTTTTTTTTTATTTCTCTCTGTCCATGGAGGGTGAGCCGTCACTTGCTTGGCTTCGCCCCTTGGGGCTTTTGGAGCGTTACCAACTCGCCAAGCACCTCCGTAATTCAGCTGGCCCGGTCATCATGACGGCCACGGTACGAGCTGCGGTCGAGGTCCAACCCGAGTCTTCTTCTGGTAACACCGCCTCAGACTGGCCCCTCTTTTGGCAACACCGCCTCAGACGCGCACTACTCTCGCTCTGTGCCTCCTCTTCCGTCATGTCCGTCGTTGTTGTGAGCTCCGCGCCGCTCTCTGCCCCTGCGCTCGATACTCCCTGCTTTGCTGGTCTTGTTAAGCCCGTTCGCTTGGATGACGTGCTGGTCTTTGCTTCTCCGGTGGCGCACTGGCTTAGCAGAGACCTAGACAAGGTCGTGGAATCTGAGCTCCAGCACGGCTTTGATGTCGACGATCACTCCAAGCCTCTTTGGCGCGTAAGGGCTTTGTGGCATCACGACCGGCCCAACGAATGTTGCCTGTGTTTCGTATGGGACCATGTCCTCGCCGATGGGGTCAGCGGCAAGCTTTTGTTGCGCCAGCTCGTAGAGAAACTCTTCTCCGAGACCGGCGCAACGGAGGACTCGAGCACCTTCACCCCTTTTGGCTTTGGTTCGGCAGGAAAAGAAGCTATCCCCGCACCCTACGACCAACGACAGCCACCAACACCATCTCCTGCCACAATTGACGTGCTTCTTCAGCGCAGGGCGGAGCCTGGCCCCACCAAGGTCTATTGGGCAGGGCAACAGGCTCCACCTCCCGATGCCACCCACCAAACTCGGGTAGCCTCCGCATCGCTTCCTCCCCAGTGTTGCTCGAAACTACGCGCTGAGGGCAAGAAGCGTGACGTGAGCCTGCACACCATCTTCTTCGTCGCTCTAAGCCTCGCAATCCGCAAGGCGTTCAACATACCGGAGGCCATGCCGCTCAAGGCAACCACACCGATCTCGGCCCGCCGCTTCTGCACGCCTCCTGTGGATGCCTTCGAAGTGGGCAACTTCGTTGGTGATGTAGAAACATGGCTACCGCTGGAGGGCCTGCGGAGTGATGGAGAAGGCAATGAGGGGAGCCACTTTTGGGCGAGTTGCGCAGCCTATCGGCGCCACTTGTCGGCACATCTTGGTGATGGGGCTGCCATGCCGGCTCTGTTGGCTTATGTGGGTGAATGGCCCTCGAAGTGGAAGCAACTGTGGGCAGAGAAGGCCACCAGCAACGAAGCCACTCTCCGCCGCACGGACTCTTTCGAGTTGAGCGACCTTGGTTTGTGGGAGGAGATAGCCGTGCCAGGATGGACAGTGGTGCGGGTTACCTTTGGCCAAAGCGCACATGTAAACGGTCCTGCGCTCCTGTGCAGTGTGGTCTGTAGCGAGTCGGGAGGTATGCAAATGATACTGGCCTGGCAAGAGGGTACATTAGACGAACATAAGGTGCTGGATTGTGTAAAGAATTTAGATATCATGCTCCAGGGCTATTGTCCCCAGTAAAGCGTTCCGGCCATTGGTCCACCACTGCGTTTTTGTTTTGTAAAAAGTAGGAGTGTCGAAGTGGATCTCCCCTCTCTTGAAACGCTCGCCGAAATTTCATTGCGTGAGCGCGTTATTTTCATGCCGGCAGAAATTGCTGTGCTTGAGAGGCTCATTCATTTCAATCCGACAGAGATGAGCCGCACTCCTTATACCCCATGGAATCGTTTCACGTCCCTGGATGACAAAAAGCAGGATTGCATGGCATACATCAACAGCTACGGCTTTTACATTAGCCAACACGCCTGGGAGAGCGTGCTCAAGCACCGCAGAGGCCCCTCGGGAGGTCGTGGCATTGTGGTGGTGGACCTCTCTACCGAGCGCGAAAAATCGCCCGGAGAAGAAGCAGAATCCAGAATGGCTTTCATTCCAACAAATCAATTCGTTGACCACGGGTACGACTTTACTCTCCTTCATACGCTTATTCTTATTCTTTATTCTTTATTTATTATATATTATTTATTATATATTATTTATTATTATTCGTCCGTACATAATATAATAAGACACTACAGGATATTTTTATTTATCTATCTATCTATCGCTACAGATGGATCCTGAGCAATGAGAACCTTCTCAATCTTGTGCGCACGTACGATCCGTCCAATACCTACGTGTGCCTCTTCACCGATGGTTTCGAGTATACAGAAACTGGGCAGGAGTTGCCAGTTCTACTCCTTTCTCTCGATGAGCAGACCAAGTCCTTTACCGAGTCCATGCTCAAGAAGACTGGTCAGTGGAGTGCTGACTACGAACCTGTAAGCAAAGACGGCTCTTCGGTGGCTAGCGTTTCATCGACGGCCGCCGGTAGTAGTGACACGTCCAAGGACAAGGGCAAGGAGAGAGTGGACCGAGTAGTCATCGACGACGGCACACCGAAGTGTGCGACCTGCGGGAAGAAGGAAGAAAACGACAAGTTCCCGGTGTGTGGACGATGTCGCCAAGCCAAGGTGCAACGGCCGCCCAAGTACTGCTCTCGCGAGTGCCAGCAGAAGAACTGGGCAGAGCACAAGCAAGTCTGTGGCAAGTAGGTGAGGTGAGGCGCCGCCGACCTTCACGCAAAGGGCCACCACAAAGGCAATCCCAGGCCCAACGGCACATGCCTAATAAAACAAAAAGATAGATAAAGAGTCCTCTTCTTGTACACTTCTTAAAGCAAGTTGCTGCCTGGCCATTCACTCACCAGCAGATATTTTCTTTAATTTTTCTTGAACAAAGACACAAAGAAATTAGAGTTGACAAGTCGGCGTCTTGTTGTGTTCTTGTGGAAGGAGGGGATAAGGTGGCAAGACCAATCAGTAATGTTCTTTCATGTACCACACTTCACTTAAGCCTCTCGTTTCTATGAAATAATCAGTGAACATAACGGAAACACAAAAAAAAACGGTTGCCAATTGAATTTAGATCTTGCTGAATCGCAACCTCCATTTGCACCCGCGCTTCTTCGGCCCCAATTTGCGCAACACTCTCATCCAAAAGCTTCATACTGAAGTGGAGGGCACTTGCTCTGGACGCTATGGCTTCATCATTATGGTCCCCCCCCAACGGTTTTTTCTCCCTTTCGAAAACTCTGTCTAACGCACCTCTTGCATGCAGGTAACGTCCATCGCATCTATTGGCCTGGGCAAGATCAACGATGGCACCGGCATGGTGACCTTTCCCGTCGCTTACCGAGCCATCGTCTTCCGCCCTTTCAAGGGTGAAGTAGTCGATGCCGTTGTCACGCAAGTCAACAAGGTGCACCTTTGCACCAGTCGCAACACACCATTTATATTTATTCATTTCGTTAAAAAAACAAACAATTTAAATATATTCATACTCAAATTCATATTCATTCAGATGGGGTTCATGGCCGAAGTGGGACCCCTTCAGGTCTTCGTATCAAAGCACGTAAGTTAACAACATGGTTACTCTTTTTGTACCGTTGGATTCTAACCTATGATGCACTACACCAGTTGATTCCTGCCGATATGACGTTCGATTCGACAGACAATTGCTTTGTAACGGAGGACGAGTCTGTCAAGATATCCAAGGATGACGAGGTATGGTCCATGGTGCCTTTTCTTGTTGGGGTTGGGGTGGGAAGACCAGCAGAAATTTCCTCATCCAATAGCTGACCTCAACCCACGTTCCAGGTGCGCTTGAAGATCGTGGGCACACGTGTGGACGCCTCGGAGATTGTACGTAAAGGCCTCTTAAAATTTTAAGTATATCCGAACAGTTAAACTAAATATACTAACCACACACAGTTTGCAATTGGCTCGATCAAGGAAGATTATTTGGGTCTTATCAGTTAAGGGAAAAGCTTGTTTGGGTGTTAACAAAGAAACGACGAGTGAAAAATAAAAGCACAAGAGGAAAAATTTTGATTGGCTTGCCGCCCACTTTTAAGTTTATCGGTGAAGAGGAAAGGGGGGGATAGTGTGCCCTGTTCTGCAGCAACCAAGCCTACTAGCAAGTGAGCCAGACCAAACACAATGACATCCGTAGCAAGCCCAGAGTAGTACGTTTGACTGCCACGGACCGAGTTTTTCGCTTCGTTCTCCCCTCCCTACTGATAGGGCCTATCCCTTCTCCAGCGACTTCCTTCTAAAGATCCTTGTTATTGGGGATAGTGGAGTTGGCAAAACCGCTCTCCTCACCCGCTTCTCTGTACTCCCTTCCGTCCCTTTTCGTTTGGCTTAAGGTTGCTAGTTTTCTCAAACAGAGTAACCAGGAAGGCACTTTTTCTGAAGTGGGGTCATCAACCCTTGCAGTAGACTTCAAAATACGAACGGTGCAAGTGGATGGCTACACGGCAAAGCTACAGGTGCCGAACTCTTCAACTCTTATTGACTCCAGTGCTTGGACACTAATTTTTTTTTTTTTTTTGCTGAAAAACAAACAGATTTGGGATACAGGTAAAGTGTATCGTTTGGATTACGTGGTTGTGTTGCACATTTAATGTGATCACCTCATTGATTTTTCATTCGGTTTTTATATATTATATATAAGCTGGCCAGGAGCGATTTCGGTACGCGCAAGACCTTGTCCAATTACCGGAAGGTCTTTCCTAGGAACCTGACGACTTACTTGATCCACAAACAACAGAACCATATCGTCTTCATACTACCGAGGAGCTCACGCCATATTGGTGGCCTGTGATGTCACTGACCCCGTCACTCTGAATAGGCATGCCTATTGCGAAACGAGTCTACAGCTAAAGAGGAAACAAA
>CDFF01070844.1:13094-31231 GCA_000826265.1 Acanthamoeba culbertsoni
CTCTCTCTCTCTCTCTCTCTCTCTCTCTCTCTCTCACACACACACACACACACACACACACACCTCTCAGCTCTCGCCTTTATCCTTTATGCATTAAAAAAACTGATCACCCGTTATTTTGAAAGGTGGGGATCGATATGCCCTACGAGGTCAAGTCCATCACGAGTCCTTCGCACGAAAATCTTCTGCTCAAGAAGACCGAGACCAAGGCCACCGTGCAGCTCAAGCCCGGTACATACGGCCCGTAACAAAAGTTTACCAAATGATATTAGTAACTAATATGGAACATGGAACATGGAATATACAACATAAACCTCGACAGGTGCGTCATTCGAGGGGAAGCAGTTTGTGCTGTTGATTTCCCTCGAAAAGGCCAACGAGCCTCGTATGTGGGTTGAAGTGAACCCTCAGACCAACACCGAGGCCGCCATGGTACGAACCGATAGCGTTCATATTTTATCTGTGATCCGGAAAGAAGACAATCAAAATGCTGTTTTGTTTTTTTTGTTTTTTGTATTTTTTTCTTTTTGTATTTGTATTTGTATTTGTTTTTGTTTTTTCCCAAGTAATAGTATTACAACGTGGAGTTTTACCATTCGACTAACAAAACTGCGCATGATATTGTTTCATAGCTTGCCTTCTACCCCCGCTTCGAGTACAAGGTGAGCGGAGAAGAGGAACGCGAGTTCCTATTCGTCATCGACTGCTCCTCGTCGATGAAGGGCGACACGCTGGCCGACATGAAGCGCGCCCTCCTCGCCAGCCTCGACCTTCTGCCCAAAGGTGCGAATCAAGGAGGTTTCCTTGTCCTGCCACACACAAACACACACACACACACAACATACACACGCGCACACAAGCGCACGCATGAAGCGCTCTTCGGAGTCGACCTTCTTTCCAAAAGCGTCCTTCTCAAGGCTTGCCTATCCTGCTTCAGGCAAGGCGCACAATTACCGCTTCAATATCTGTGTCTTCGGTTCGACCTTCGAAAGCCTGTTCGCCGTGTCCCGGTCGACTACCGATATCTCCGGTATGTTGCATGCCGATCATTCCTCAGCTTCCCCCAATCGCCTATTGGGGATCTGATACGTCTCTTCTGCGCCGCCAGCGCTGCGGATGGCGCGCCAGTTCGTGAGCGCGCTGCAGGCCGACATGGGCGGCACCGATCTGTTCGGCCCGCTGCGCGCTATTCACCTGCTGTGCGGGACGGCCAGCGGCAGCAACAAACCGCCCCGCAACGTGTTCCTCTTCTCCGACGGCCAGATCAACGACGAAGAGCACGTCGCGCGCGCAATCGCACAGAACGCCCAACGCCTGAGGGTCTTCGCATTCGGCTTCGGCGCGAACTGCAGGTAACTGCTGGTGGGTGTGAGTGGGTAGGAAAGGCCGGTGATATTGATAGATGGGGTGCGCGCGGGGGCGGGGCGGGGCTGGTTAGTCGTCACACCCTGCGCATGTTGGCGCGACTGGGCGCGGGCGCGCACGAGTTCATGGAGGCGGGTACGCTGCCTAACCGCAGCAAGATCGAGCGCCAGTTCAAGCGCGCCCTTCAGCCCTCGTTGTCCAATATATCCGTCAAATGGGTAAATCTGATAATTAAGATTGTGATTATTATTTTGTATTATTGTAATTTGAGGAGGGAATGAGATGTTGTGGTGACCAGTTTAAAATACTCACCAATCTGTGGAATGTAAGATCACGAACCACGAGGAGAAAATCCAGCAGGCGCCCAAGGAAATGATGTCGCTCTTCAACGGCGAAAGGAAGATGGTGTACGGCTTCATCGAAAACTGCACGCAGGCCTTCCTGAATGCCCGAAACGGGGAGCAGGAGATCGAGACCAGAGTGAGCACGAGCGATCTGTGCTTCACCAAGGGCAACCTGCTGCACACGCTGGTGGCCAAGGCGCTCATCAACCAGTTCAAGGACGGCAACTACGCCCCCAGCAAGGCCAGACACAACCAGGAGAGAAGACGCATACAGCAGGACATCATCGACCTCTCCAAGAAATACTCCATCATCACGGAGTTCACCTCCTTCGGTGCGTTGCACGTCAACCCCGCTTCGCCGTGCAACGCTCATATATGTATGTATATATGCATCTCGCAGTTGCCATTGAGAAGCGCGAGGCCGGGGAGATGGCGAAGGAGGGCCCTTCGATCGAAGAGCTCGTTGCACGGGAGGAGGCGGACCAGCTGTCCTACATGGGCTGGGAGGACATGCCATCGATAGCGACCGTGGAGCCCGCCATGCACCCCAAGGCGTCGGCAGTTGAGACAGATGAGGAAATGGACAGGACCGTCTACTTCCAGGCGACTGGCGACGCCTCGGATGGGTCGCTTGCGGGCAAGCAAGTGATCGTCGGTCTGGGCGACGGGCGATTGGTCGTCATCGATCCCGCCACTCAGCAAACACTCGTACCAATCCTAAACGCCTTCCGTGATTGGGGGAATTTCCGTTTGCTGACGTCGTGCTGCCACGTTAACAGGAGGAATGTGCTGATCCCAAGGGCATCAGCGTAAAATTCGTGCTGGGCAATCGCATTTCCCTGATACTGCCTAATAGGCTCGTGCCCTCTGCCTTGCGACCGTCTTTTTTTTATTTATTTATTTGCACAGGCTCTAACAATTCCGCTCCAATAGGGAACAACCTCTGATTTTACGGACGTTTGAGGGTCGCGGATTGGCCGACCTGCTTTGCCAACAAGGCGATGAAACCGGCGCCATCGATGTAGAGAAGGACGAATCGAAGGTCACCAGCACGGACCAGATGGTAGCGCAGCAGGAACATAAGAAACACGACCTCCCTGCTCTCCGTAAGCTATTGGATGGGCTGATGTGCAAGGAAGAGGTAGAGGTCCATGATGAAAATGAAGAAGAGGACGAAGAGGACGAAGACGCCGAACTCAGTGAGGAACTGGAGCGCCTCGAAGAGCTGAGCCAACAGGCCCAGGAAACGAAGAACCTTTCCGATATCGACGCCGTCGTCTCCGGTGGCCTCCTCCACTTTGATGAGGAAGCTGCTGCGGCCGGTGGCGAGTCTGTTACCGTGTTGCCCAAACGCACCCTCAAGATTCGAGAGGACACCTCCAAGTATCTCAAGGATCTCAACTTGGACATGGCTTACTTCGACCCTAAGTCGAGGTCCATGCGAGAGGCCGCCCCCGAGCCCGAGGTACGTGTCTACACGCCGCCATTTTACGAAAGTCATGTGCGGATTAATCGGTTGATATGCGGGGGATCGCTCGGGTGGGGTGTGTGTGTGTGTGTGTGTGTGTGGAATACACAGCCTCTTGCGACCGTGGCGAAGGCCGAGGAGACGCTCCAGACCGCGTCGGTCTACAGGCAAGGCGCATGCGCGCTCGCCAAGTTGGACGTGCCTTCCTTCGCCGACGAGCTTGCGTCGCCGCTGTCACCTCTTCCCGATAGCTCCCTGTCTCGCGCTCGGGCACGGAAGCAGAAAACGGAACCGCTGAAGGACGGCAAGAAAGGTTTCTTTACCTCCGACGCCGCCGCCATCTTGGCTGAGCCCGAGGAGCCGATCGTGGCCGAAGCCGTCCAGAATGAAACCTCATCGGTTTGTGGCCGTTGTTCGCTCTTCTTCGCATAAGGTCTCACTATGTAACTGATGCAATTCTATCATGTAGGCGCTCTTTGATACTCCGTGTCGCGCAGAGGAAGCCCCCAGCAAAGAGGAGGAGGAGAAGAAGGAGAAGAAGAAGAAGAAGGCAAGGAAAGCGGAGGTACAGCATGCAGAGCGCTTCCTTGCCAATCTTGCCTAAACTATGTCTGATCCCTTACGACAGCACAAATTCAAGGACGCCACTCCTCTACCCAGCTACTCCGCAGATCTCAATAGTGGCTTCGGCGCTCCCCCGACCCTCGAGCTGGCCCTAACTCGCCACTCGGGCGCGCCGGTCGATGCCGACGCGAGAAAGCGCCACGCGAAGGCGTTCGATAAGAAGAAATACGCGTCCGGATCGCTGGCTTACTCGCCCACTTCCCCTACGTACTCGCCCACTTCCCCTACGTATTCGCCCACTTCCCCTACGTACTCGCCCACTTCCCCTGCGTACTCGCCTGCATCCCCTACGTATTCGCCCACTTCCCCTACGTATTCGCCTACTTCCCCTACGTACTCGCCCACTTCCCCTACATACTCGCCTACTTCCCCTACGTACTCGCCCACTTCCCCTACATACTCGCCTACAAACGCTGCTATCTTGCCTCCCTTGTCGAAGCGACACGTTGGATTGAAGAAGACTAAAGCGGACGTTTCGGGCTTGGATTCCATGGAAGTGGAAAGCTGTCCGCCGCTATTTCTGTCGACGGGCGAGCAGCCCAGCCAGCCCGCCTCCAAGCGTGTGCCCATCCAGCGACCCCCTACCGCCCCTCCTGCCCCAGTCGCCAAGCCGGCCGAAGGGACAAGCACAGGTTTCTCATTCGGCCAGCAGGCGTCCGCCTTTGGTGCTGGCCGCCTCTTCCGCCCCTCCCTCGCGACCCATCCGGCATTCGGCACGGAACCGATGCAGGCCATGCTCAAGACGGAGTGCGTGGATGTTTCCCAGAGCAGCCAGCCGACTACCGCGGGCGGAGGCTTCTTCTTCGGCTCGAAGGCCAGCGGCGCAGTGGCCCCTTTCCCTGCTGGAAGCCTCTTCGGTTCGAAGCCCTCCTCTTCTTCTTCTTCTGGCGGCCTCTTCGGCTCGAGCACTCCCTCCTCTTCTGCTGCTTCTGCCGGCGGAGGGCTATTCGGGTCCAATGCCTTCTCCCCTCCCGGAAGCGGCGCTGTTACAGACGGCGCGCCTGCGGCTTCTTCCTTCGGATTCGGCGCACCTGTTGCAGGGCCGACGCCCATGCAATACAGCCTCTTCGGCTCGGCGGCTCCCTCCTCTTCTTCTGCCGGTGGAGGGCCGTTCGGGTCGAATGCCCTCTCCTCTGCCGCCCCTCCCTCGAGCGACCGGCTCTTCGGCGCGGCAGCTCCTCCCTCTGCCAGCGGCTCCTCCGCGTTCGGCGATCTCAAACCGCCTCTCGGACGCGGCACCGCGGCACCGGCCTTCGTTTCCGGAACGGGCAGCCGCCTCGGCCAGAGCGACGCCCCGGCGGCTTCTTTCTCCGGATTCGGCGCGCCCGCCGCTGCTGCTATGCCGATGCATGCAACGATATCTGCGCCCGTGCGCAGCGGTACCGGCGCGGACTCGCGTACGACAAGGCGACGCCGCAACATGGACTTCGGGCGCCAGGACTGTGGCCTGGCTAAGACTCGCGAGCGGCAGGCGAGGAAGCGGGACGACGCGGATGCGGCGCCGCTCCTCATAATGACCGTCTTCGGCCTGCCCGCCCAGAAGTCGCCCGCCGCGCTTCTGGACCGCGCCCTCACTCACGTCTTCCAAGGTTCTACCCCCCCCCCTATTATTAACAGGTTGCTCATCAGGAAGACGGACGGCAACAACAACTCACGTTTCCACCATGCCAGGTCCGATCCAGAACGAACTGGGCGGGACGTGCTGGCTTGACGCCGTCCTGGCGTTGGGACTGACCCTCGGCCCGCTCACCGCTTGGCGTTCGCTTGTCTCGCAGCTCGAAGCAGAGTATCTCCCTCTCTCTCTTCCCCCCTCCCAGCCTTTCCCAGCCCTTCCTCCCCCCCCTCCCCTTCTCTTTGTTGATTGGTTCTGCAGAACGAAGGGCGAGATGGGATACGAGGGCAGCTTCATGCGGCAGCTGTCGCGCCTGTACGCCAGGTGGAGGGATCAATCGAGCCTCACCTTCCGTAAGGACCTGAACGAGGCACACAAGCTCGTGTGGCAGCAGTTCGAGGAGGAGGCCGGCTTCGAATTCGGGTTGGCCCACAGCGTCGCCGACGCCATAGCCTACATGTTGAGGGAGACGCGCCGCTGGCTCGCCTTGGTCCTCCCACAGTCGGCCCTCTGGACGGTCGTTCATGTATCCAGCTTGCAGGAGGTGCGTTGCACGGCAACGTTTGGGCTCGTTACATGCCACAGAACTAAGAATCGCTTGTTGCATGGGGCCCCCAGATACGTGACTACCTCAACTCGGCCCAAGCCGGGGAGACCGCGTACCTCGTGTTCGTCAACGGCTCTTGCATGAGCATTCCGGAAGACATGCGCCGCTACGGCGAGTACAGACTGCACTCGTGGATCGCCTTCGAGGAGATCGGCAAGATAGGCGAACTCGAAATCAACCATTTCACTTGCATCGGACTTGAACCGCAGGACAAAGGGTATATAGAAGAGAAAGGAAATAAGGAAAGAACAGAAAGGAAGTCGATTTTGGTCAAGGCAATAACTCACGCCTTGGTTGTCCCCAGGTATACGATCTATGATGATCTCTTGAATATCAGCCCTGGCGGTTGGCAGGGCGGCTTTGTGCCTTCCGAGGACCGAGCCTACAGCGACAACTTGGAGGCTTTTACCAGCCATGTCCCGGTGGCGGTCTACGTTAGAAAGGATGCGCCAATCGCCACCTCCGAAGTTTCGGTCGAAGTGTCCCAGCCCCAGACGCTCGAGGTACGTGTGACAACAATAGCCAAAAACCAACACTCATACACATGGGAGGGGAACAAAGCCCAGGTCTAACATGATTGGTTTATTACAAAATCAAGGAGGGAGCTGTGCGTCGCAGCCAACGCCTCCACATGAAGCGACTCGCCGATCTAGGGTTGGACTGATGATCAGCCAAGCATGCACGCCTCAACGCACCCGCCGGCGGGCAGCAAATACAATAAATAGTCGTTGTTGGCTTGCTGTGTTGATTTGCTTTACGAAAGGGGAAAGACAGTGAAAGAAGGCGTGCGCTCACGCCCAGATGCCGATCACAGACATGACGGCGGCCCCGAGTAATACTCCGACATAGGAAGCGAACCTGTGGTAAGCAGGGTCGAGTAAGGTCTCTCTGGCCGCACACCGGTGAGGAGAAAAGGACTTTACCTGTGCCAGTTGAGTGCTATACTGTGCGCGTGTGATTCTTGGTAGGCTCGAAGCATGTGGACAAGAGCGACATAGACCAGTATGCCTCCGGAGAGGGCCTAACCAGGGTTGGTGAATTGAATTGAAACAAAGGTGAGACATCGTTAGGGGGTTAAAGTTAGTATGAGTGGAGCAAGCCATGCCTGAAAGGTTCCGTCAACCGTGCTGTAGCTCATCGAGCCATCGTTGATGGCTGACTTCACCCCAATGCCCAGGCCAATTCCCGCCGGAGCTGAAGCGGCAAAGAGGAAGTCGATGGCGAGGACCGACAGCACCTTGCGTAGGTCTGCTTCCGCGACACGAGACCCAAGGCCGAGGCCTTCGAAGAACTGATGGAAGGTGATGGCGATAAACAGCTCGTAGTCGTTGTCTGCCGTGCCCAGGGCCAGACCTACAAAGATATTCTGCGACACGAACCCAAACAACATTATTATTATTATTATTATTATTATTATTATTATTATTATTATTATTATTATTATTATTATTAGTGGCTCGTTCGATCCAATGACATGGAGACGGATAACTTACGTGAAAGAGGAGGCCAAAGAAGAGAACAAACATCTTCACAACTGCTCTCGTGGCAGTGCCCTGCTCGGGAGCATCAATCGCTTGTATCTCGGGGTCCTTTTCCTTTTCCTCGATGTCTTCTGGGTGATTGTTCAGGTGCGTGCGTTCGTTCGGTTGGCCGTGAGAGTGCAGATTGACTACGTTGAAGTGGCGAGCGACGGCGTCGACCAATTCCTCAATAGAAAAGCACATGATAACGCCCATCATGGCTATCCAGGCACCCCAGGCATAGTCCCTCGTCATATCGGATGCGTCCGAGTCTTCCATGGCCTTCTCAAACGACTCAAAAGAGTCCGGAATTGAGTGCACGAAGCCTGGCGTGGTTGCGGTAAGCTGGGAAGACGGAAACATCATCTTTGAACATAAAGAGGATGAGAGTACCGACTGCCAGGATTAGCCCAGCAGCTAGACCGTTGAAGAAAGAAAAGTACACTCGCCTAGTGATACCATACGAGGGGAAGAACAGGGACACCAGCGGTGGCAAGAGAGCGCCGGCAAAGCCCAGAACGAAGATGACGGGAATGCCGATGACTGCATAGATAGGGAAGGTCATCCTTACTGTTGGTGTGGGTTGTGTCGGGTTTGTCCATGCCGGTCCGTTCCTCTTTCTACTCTTTCCGAGGCCATTTCTCTCCTCTTTTTCGCAGGAGTTAAGGCAGACAAAAGTTCCGAATAATAAACCATTTATTTGTGCAGGAATTCCGCGAGTAAGGAAGGATGTGGTAGTACCACGACTGTTTTGTCCAGGGTTTGAAGTCGTTTTTTTGTGGTTTGTGAAATGATCAGTTTTTTGTTCTAATAAATTTCTTAGTTATTTTTCTCCTGGGCTCTTAAAAGAAAAGCTTGGCATCCGCTTTTTTTTTGTCAGTAGGCTCAAAATGCAAACGACGTACCCATTCGCCTGCGAGGAGATCAGCTTCCCCTCCAAGCTCAACCTTGACAGGGAGGCCAGCGGTTTCTCTTCGGCACTTACGCGCCGCTTTGTGATCGCACCTTCTTTCTCGATCTATGGCGGTATCACCCTAGCCCAATTTTGTATAAATTTGACTCTTTTCTCATCTTCTCGAATTACGCGTGCAGGTGTTGCTGGTTTGTACGACTACGGCCCTGTGGGCTGTGCAGTGAAGGCCAACTTGCTAAGCCGCTGGAGGTCGCACTTCATTATTGAGGAGGACATGCTCGAGGTGGATTGCACCTGTGTGACTCCTGAAGTGGTCCTCGAGGCCTCGGGTCACGTCGCCAAGTTCCAGGATCTCATGGTCAAGGAGGAGGGCACTGGCACTTGCTTCCGCGCTGACCATTTGCTTGAGGGTGACGCATTGAATTGAACGCAACGATTTATTCTCATTTTCCTAACCTCATTTCACATGTAGAGCACTTGGAAAAATTGATGGAGAAGGAGAAGAGTGAGGAGAAGAAGAAAGAGTACGCTGGTGTTTTGGCTCGCATCGACGACTACTCGCCTGCCGAACTGGAGGAAGCGATGGCCAAGTACCGCGTGGTCTCCCCCGAGGGCAAGCCCGTCAGCTCTCCTTTCCCATTCAACCTCATGTTCAACATTTCGATTGGCCCTACCGGCCTCTACAAGGGGTATGGACCCGCCTTTCTCTCCTCCCGGCCCTCTCTCTGATGATGGTGATGGTGAATTCAGTTTCCTTCGTCCCGAGACGGCGCAGTCCATCTTCACCAACTTCAAGCGCCTGCTTGAGTTCCAGGGCGGCAAGCTGCCGTTCGCTGCTGCGCAGATTGGCAGAGCCTTTCGTAATGAGATCGCTCCTCGATCGGGCGTCCTCCGCGTTCGGTAATGCATTGCACTACTTCCACTGACCCCTCTGACCTTTGTGCACACCTAACTTCTTTTTCTTTTCTGTTTTCTTTTATCTTTTTTTCTTTTTGGGCTTCTTGTGTAGCGAGTTTGAGATGTGCGAGATTGAGCATTTTGTTAAGGAGAACGAGAAGAACCACCCGAAGTTCGTTCATGTCAAGGATCTCAGGATTCCTCTCTTCCCTCAGGAGCAGCAGCTGAGTAGCGGCAAGGTGCCGTCCGCCTCCCTCAACTTGAAGTATGCTGCGAGTAAGGTGGCCAACACTGTTAACCTGTTCATCCAACAAACAGCTGCTTGCGTGCACGCTCGGCGACGCTGTGCAGCACGGCATTATAGCCAACGAGACGCTGGGCTACTTCATCGGCCGTACCTACATGTTCTTGACCGAGTCGGGTATCAAGACGGACAAGATCAGGTTCAGGCAGCATATGAAGTACGTGCCTCGTGAGGCCCACACGGCAATTCAATTAAATTTGCCAAGATTAATTGAACGGCAAGCAACGTCGGCCTACTGACGCGATGAATATCATCATGTGCCAATACGAAAGGAACGAGATGGCGCATTACGCGTGCGACTGCTGGGACGCTGAGCTGCTTACCTCCTACGGGTGGATCGAATGCGTGGGTATCGCCGACAGGTCATGCTTCGACTTGTCGCAGCACTCGATGAAGAGCAACGAAAAGCTTGTCGCTTACGAGCAGTTCAAGGACGGCCCCCGCATCGTCGAGGTGACGCAACTTGCCTTCACCTTCCCTTTTTATATGTATTGCTATGTAAAGTATATTTTGATTATTATTATTTTTGAATGGTTAGGCTCTTGAAGTGGAGGTCAAGAAGGGCATTGTCGGCAAGGCGCTGCGCGGCGACGCCAAGCTGCTCGCTCCTTATATCGAGTCCCTGGACGATGAAGGCAAGCTCGCCCTGAAGCAACAGCTGGAGAGCGGCCAAGCCAAGATCACTGCCGGAGGCAAGGAGCTGACGCTCACTCCGGATATGCTCTCCATCAAGAAGGTGGAGCAAAAGATCTCGGGCGAGAACTTCTTCCCACACGTCGTCGAACCTTCCTTTGGCGTCGGTCGCATCCTGTACTCGATCCTCGAGCAGAACTACTACACGCGTGAGGAAGCCACCCCGGCAGAAGAGAAGGACAAGTCGAAGAAGGGCGACGTGAAGAGAAGCGTGCTCTCGCTGCCAGCTCACCTTGCGCCCGTCCAGTGCTCTGTGTTGCCTCTGCTGGACAAGGACGAGTTCAACGCCCTGATACCGCGAATTGTGTCGGCCCTGAAGGCTGAACGCCTTTCGGTCAAGGTCGACTCCACCGGCCAGGCCATTGGCCGCCGGTATGCCCGCACGGACGAAATTGGCATACCATTCGGTATAACGATTGACCACAAGGTAAGGAGAGAACTCAACTTGCCTCTCGTCCAAATCAGCTGAATCAGACCTGACACATAATATTTTGTGTGCGCTGATAGACTCTGGAAGACGACACGGTCACCCTACGCGAACGAGACACCACGGCCCAGCTTCGCATACCGATTTCTGAGCTGGCGCCACTCATCCGTGACCTCTGTGAGGGCAGACTTACCTGGCAGAGCCTTCTTGATTCGGATAAGCACTCGACCGCCAGTTTGCAGGAAATTGCTGCTGAATAGGTCTTTTGCGAAATTTGTCTGTTTTTTAGCTGCACAAGGGATCTCCACAAAAACATGTGTGCTTTCAAGACCAATCCAAAAAATCAGAATCGCCTTGTGACAAAAAGCTTACCAATATGAAAAAAGAACAAAAGATGGGTGAAAGGGAAGATGAAGAGCTATTGGAAAGTAGGGAGTAGCATGTGCCTATGAAACTGCGGTCATCTAAGATCTAAATAAACTGAGATTGATGGCAATTCTCTCTACTGGGAGTATATAAGTGAAAACAAGGAATTTCCATAAAAATCCATTAGTGTAAAGTTGATGCTTGTAAAAATAAATATCAAAATATTTATCATAATGACTATTTTTTCGTTTCACACTTAGTGCCACACTTAGTTAGACCAGATCTCAAAGTATTTTGGTAATGATAAGATCATCAAACTCTCATGATTCTATAATCAAGCTATATTCTTATATAGGAATCATCTATTTTACCTATTTACCATGTTCACAAAGAATAAATAAATGCTAAGAATAGTAGCCTGGGTTGACTTTGGGCTAAAGCATCCATGTAATGTCCCAGCAAAGCCTTAGCAAAAATGGATCAAAGGTAAAGGACCTAAAATAAAAAAAAAATACACTAGAAAACAGCCATTGCAACAAACATAAAGTTAGCCAAACTTAAAGGCAAAGCAGGCGCCTCTTTGTACACTTTTTAAAAGCAAATCCTTAAAAACATAAGGAAGGTCTTTGCAATCATGAGGCTTTGTTATTTCATGTTCCTACATGTTCATCTATGTATATAAAGGCAATTTTTCCTTGTCTTTGCACAAAATTTAAAGATCCATGAAGAACATACCTTCAAACCTTGTATAAGATCAATCAAGTATCCAGAGTACTTATCTTTTAGGCTATCCATCTCACATGGTTTATTTCTTTGATTCTAAGCCCTGATCCTAGCTCTTTAACACTTGGAAGCAGCAATTTATAAGAAGAAGCATTAAGACCTTTGTAGCAGATTTAAGATAAAGGTAATCAGGCAAACATAAAGAAATATGATTTGGAATCAAATAAACAGGTATAAAAGAGAAAAAAAAGGAAAAGATTCTTTTATGCCAAAGTTCTTGAGTTTCATGCTGGAACTTTGGCAAGGATGGATATCAGAAGGCTAACTATCCCAAGTAGATGAGAAATGTCACCAGCTAGTGAATTTATCAAAAATGTGTGAGTTCTTATGGTGCCTGTGGTGTGTGGCAATGCTTTTGAAATAGTTTGATAGCACTGCTTGGCACTGAGTTACTGCGAATAAACACCGTGTTGAGCGTACTAACGTTGTTAGATCAAAATAACTGTCGATTTCTGCTGCGAGACCTAATAATAATGGAAAACTTTTTACCTTGTTTTTTCTTGTCCCGCATTGTTTCGGGCTAGCGGGCCAGTCCTCGAATTTTCCAGCAATAAGCTACAGGGTCTTGCCCGTCTGTGTCTTCTCCTTCCTCCGTTCTGTTTTCTGTTGCCCATCAGAACCTCTTTCTCTTCTATTGAGGCAGATCAGCTTGGGCACCTCGATTCTGGTAGCCAAGCAAAAAATTAAGAACTTTCATCTCGTTGGCTGCTACCACAACTATGTCGGCTACGATGAGAAAGATTTTCTGCTGCAAATCAGGTGACCCCAACCAAAAGAAGAACAAATCAAAAAGGCCCTCGAGTACGTATCGCCTCATTATTTTTTAAGCAAAAACACTTTCCTCACCACAATTACCTACAGACTCGGCTTTCAAGCAGCAACGCTTGAGGGCTTGCCAACCCATCCTCACTCCTATTCCTGTTATTATCACATTTCTTGTCGTTGGCATAATCTTCGTCCCTGTGGGCGTTGTGATGCTCATTTCTTCCGACAACGTACTCCAATCGCAAACTCTCTTGTTCAATTCTGTCTCATTCTCTTTCTTTCTTTCTCTCGAAAAATAGGTCGTTGAAGTCGAGACGCGATATGACAACACCTGCACGATAGGAACAACGTGCGACGTAACTCTGGAGGTTAAGGAGAAGATGGAGAAACCGGTCTACTTCTACTACAAGCTCACCAACTACTACCAAAACCACCGGCGCTACGTCAAGTCTCGAAATGACCAGCAGTTGCGCGGAGACAGCGTCAGCTACTCGGATATTCAGGTAGGCCTCTTTACACCAATTTCCCAATCCTCACCCATCCACCCGACGTATTTCACTCAATGAATGAATGTGGCTTATACGCTATCCTCCCTTCTTGTTTACAACGTTCTACTTTCATCTGTAGGACTGCGACCCGGTCAAGTCTATTGGTGGATCGAACAAAGACAACATTTTCTTGCCTTGCGGTCTCATCGCCAAGAGCTTCTTCAATGGTACTCAGCAATTACAAGAAAATAAAAAGAAAATAAAGGAAATGGAATTTGATCACTGTGACGCCCTTTTCAACGGTGATTCACCTCCTCTCTAATTCGGGTAGATTCGTTCGTTCTGCGGTATCCGGACGATTCGCTTGTACCCCTGAAGAAGAAGGGGATTGCCTGGAGTTCTGATCTCGACCACAAGTTCAAGAATCCTTCGTCCGATACACCCGGCGTTCGGTGCGCAATGCCTATCTCAATTGTCCCTCCGTTTCTGCATCTCGATTAACCAGTCTGCCATGGAATTGAAATGCAGAGTCATTTCCAATTTTGAGGACGAGGACTTCGTGGTGTGGATGAGGACTGCCGGCCTACCCACCTTCAAGAAGCTTTACCGCATCATCGACTACGACCTCGAGCCCGGCACTTACACCGCCACCATCATGAACAGTGCGCTGCCTCTTCTTCAGATTGCCAATTCGTTGACGGGGCACATGACTTATGAGGCGTAACTATTGCAATGTAACCGAATTTAGACTACCCCACGTCCCAATTCGATGGTAAGAAGTACGTCGTGCTGTCCACTGTCAGTTGGCTCGGCGGCAAAAATCCGTTCCTGGGCATTGCCTACATCGTCGTGGGCAGTCTGTGCATCATCCTCGGAGTCCTCTTCGGCTTCATTCACTGCATCAGGCCAAGGTGCGTCCTGCCGCTTATTGATAGCCCGATTGCTATCAATCGAATCAGCATTAATCTTGTTTTCATCGGCCCAGGCGTTTGGGAGACATCAGCTATCTCAACTGGAACAAGTAACGCTGACTGGGTCTCGCTGGTTCCCTCTTTCTTCTGTTAGCGAGTCTTGGTGGCCTTCCCTTAAGGGGTTTATTATTTATGGAGAGGTTGGAGGTGTCTCTATTGTAAAGAAGCGATCTGAACTCCAACACGTGTTTATTTGGGTAGCAACCTCTCTTTCTTTCCTGGAATTCTTCTAGAAGAGTGCCCAGGTGCAATTGAAACGTTTCTGCTCCCCAAATCCTCCCACAAACCCGAAGTGAAAAAATTAAGATAACTCGCAATTTAATAGCCACTCCAAACACCTGGTGCTGAGGATCCCTGGGATTATCTCTGTTGCACAAATGACCAGCTTCTTGGGCGGCATAGAAGCGTTTGGATGCTTACTTCTTCCAGGAAGCAATTTTGCCGCACTTGGGGCACTTGCTTCCGATTCTCGCGGTGGGAGTACCGGCACAGGCGTGACACACGAGGAGGACACAGCCCTCCTTGCAAACAGCCTAAATGTGCGATGATGTCAGAAGAGCCAAGCGGTACCAAAAAGCACCTATTAACGACAGCACCTTGTGCTGCTTAGGCATGGCGTTTCCACAACCGGGGCACTTTCCCATTTTGTTGTTGTTGTTGTTGTTGTTGGTTGTAAATGTGTGTAAATGTTTACACCGGTCCTTTATATAATGCATTTATGGCGGGGGGGGAGGCACCTATCCAATGGCACCCCAGCAAAATCAATTGAGCCCATGGAGAGAAAACCAAGAAAAAATTTTAACGGCGTATTAACTGTAGACCATAAAAAAGTAGGAAAGAAAAGAATATAATTCGGAAAAAGCAATTAAAAAATTGAAAGATGGGGGAGGCCAAACAACTGCCAAGGCCGCTCACATTTGAAGACCTGCCGCCTGAGGTCCAATGTAGTGTGTTTGCACGCCTATCTGTGGCTGAACTGGCGTGCGTGGCGTCGCTGGTGAGCCACGCCTGGCACCATATGAGCCTCACAGACAGCCTTTGGCTACCCCACCTGCGCCGTCGCTTCCCCAACGCCGATGCGAGGTGACCCACAATGACACAATGATACAGTGGTGTGGTGGTTATTTTCGTTGTTCCTTGCTTTTCGTGCTAAAGGAAACTTGTATTTGTCCCGACACGTTTCTTATAGACACAACCCTCCTGGCTCCTGGCGCCAGCTGTTTGAGTACAGATGCAAGCTTGAGGCCCAGTGGAGCAAGCAGCCACATATTCGCTCACTCAACGCTCACCCGACCCTTCTTCGTGCCCTCCAGGTGTGAACCGTGTTTATTACAACAACAACACAAAACAACCCTGTCTTGTGTGTTGCACGCATTTAAATCTAATATGTTTTTCTCTCTCTCTCTCTCTCTCTTGTATTTTCTTGTCCTCGTGTCGATGATCTGCAGTTCGATGATGACGTGTGTGTGACATGCTCGGATTACGGGTAATGTAAGATATCTGATTTCACCATAATCTATTGCATCGACTAAAGTCCACCCGCCCATAAATAGAATTTAATTCTAATTATATCTTTTTTTTAAATCTTGTTAATTTTTGTTTTTTTTGGCTACAATAATAGGGAACAAACGGGAATCAGATATTGGGACCTGAAGCCGATCCTCGCCGACGACTTCGTGACGATCCCCGCCAACGCGCTCCAGGACGTGCTGCAGTATCGCCAGCAATCGGTGAGCGTACGCGAGGCGCTGGCCCTGCAGTTCGACCGCGAGCGGGACATCCTCGTCCACTCGTCCGACCGCCAAATCCACTTTCGACGATTCTCCAACCCGCACGACCTGCTGGCCGACTTCCGCGCCCACGGCAACATTATCTGGTACGATTTTATTTTATTTATTATTTATTATTTATTATTTTTTCAATTTATTTTATTTTATGTAAATTTTTTTGTAATAGTATTGGAATGAATGATATTTCTAATATTTCGGTAGGACTCTACAGTATGAGGGGAATACGCTGGTGAGTGGTTCTCGAGACCACAACATTCACGTTTGGGTAAATAATAAATAATAAACAATAAACAACGATAATACAATAATGTGAATAAACTGAATATTACACATCCTCGTGTGGCGTTTTAATACTTCTTCACTTCCACCTCGCCAGGATATGGAAACTCAATCGCAAACGCAGACACTGGAGGGCCACACTAGAGACGTCCGCTATCTCCGCTTTTGCGAGAACACTATCGGTACTCCTTTATTTATTCATTATAACAAAAGTATTTGTATTTTTATTTTTTTTTGGATTATTCTTGATTGGAATATTCGAGCTGATTAGCGCATTTCTGATGTCCCAAGTGTCCGCCGGTGACGATTCTACCACAAGTACGTACACATCTCGCATATTTCAATCAATTAATCGTTGAATTTTCCCTATATGTCTCTCACCAGCAATGTTGACGACTTATTAACCAGATTTTTAACAAAAAAAAAAACAACAACAAAAAAAACAAAAACAAAAACAAAAAAAAAAAACAAAACAACTAACGAACGAAGTGGTTTGGGACATGCGACAGAATAAGTCTGTGGCCACTCTGAAGACAGAATCGGCCAATGGCTGGGCGTGTCAATTTGACGAGGTTTTCCTATCATTTGCCTGGCTCGAGGGAGGGCGAAACCTGATCGGTTGGTGGTTACACATGAACAGGAGAAGATCATGTGTAACGGCAACAGCGAGGTACAAGTATGGGACTTCCGGACCTTCTCGAAGCGACAGGAATATAAAGCCGACGACTCGATCCGTTTCTTGCGCTACGATAATAACAAAATCATTGCGTAATGCTTCGCTTTTTCAATCTTAATATTTTAAATTTATGTTGTTTACTTCGATAGCTTATTCAATTGGCTTCTCCACCAGTGGTTGTCAGGGAAATATCGTCAATATCTGGAATCACGAGGGGCGTCGCCTGAACTCCATTCACCTTGCGGGCCACCATTCCGGCGGCATGACTGGCGTGCTTTACTTTCAGGTATTTTGCCTTATTTTCTTGATATTTTTCCAAATCTTCTAATATTATTGTTGCTGTTTATGAACGGCAGTATAACGAGCGTTGGTTATTTGCGGGCTTGCATGTGGCTGCGATCAATACGCTTTGCATTCTGGACTTCCAGAACCCGGTTGACCTCTTCGAAGACTCAGCACGCGACACCCAAACGGACGATCGTTTGGCACAAGAAAAAGAGTCTCCTGATGTGCTCTGATATGCGTGTAATCCAATATGTGTGTATTCTTCTTTTCGCTACATTGTAACAACAACACCAAAACCGGTCATGGCTGCGACATGTTGACGCCACCGCCCACGGCCTTGTGGGCGATGATGGCGACATTGCGAGGCGAATGGACGGCATCAAACAGGGGAAGAAGCTCCGCACTCACCTGATCTCCGCTACACACACACACACAGAGAGAGAGAGAGAGAGAGAAGAGAGCACAGAAAATTGTGAGTTGAGAGATAAGCAGGACAAGGTCAAGAGGGTAGTAGATTACCTGGACTTGAACTCTTCGATGTAGAGCAGCCTGTCGATGAGGAGGAGGCCCTCGAGCAGCGGGTTGAGCATCAGTTGCATGGACGTCCAGACGGCGATCTCCCTCTCCCTGCCTCTGTTGAGATCAAAGCACACCATCATGTCCCGCTTCATGCGTTCCTTGTCTTCGTCCCGCTCCTGCTGCTCTCCCGCTTCTTTGGCCTGTAAATCGACCCAAATATTATTATTTATTTATTTATTTATTTATTTGTGCCTTACTAAGTTGACGTTCTACACAATGCGTACCTTCGTGAGTGGCTCCTTGAAGTGCATGAACGGCCCAAAGTCTACTGGCCGCCAGTTCGGGTTATCCTCCGTCTTGATGATAAACCTGCAGCAATAGTCAAGACGACTGTTAGCGAAAATATCTCTCTGCTCAATATATAATATAATATAATATAAT